>JAJOZX010000026.1:2345000-2512500 GCA_023014485.1 Bathynomus jamesi | reverse complement strand
TATTTAACAAAGTTGAAAGATCAGATTTCGCAAACTACTGCAAACTTGTTTTTGTGACCCATGTAAACTGCATCGAAAAGTAAATCTGATATACAGTCGACGACCGATTCTACGGGAAGGTACAGTACATTCCTGGAACCGCGCGTCGGACTGCTTAAAATTTTGTTAACATTATTGTAGGAAAAGGAGATACGACGCAAGACGATAAACTTTGTAATAAAATAATAAAAAGAAAAAATAATCCAAAGTCTTTCCTTTTTATCACAGGTACTGTACATTTGAATCCAAATAATGAAGATGAAGAATAATAAAAAATATGAGGGATGACAACAAACTTTTATTAAATTAAACTGACCCGAAGAAATCTGTGATTTTCTTCTGGCGAGACCGAGACTCAATATCTTTCAAGCAAACTTCATGGGCTTTCTTCGAGTGAAGGATAGCCTCTGGTGCCCTTTTGAAATTGGGGTCACTGTCAGCAATTTCAGGGCCAGAGTTCATAAACCCTACAAACTTCTTCATTGTTGACAAAGGCATCTCGGCTGGAGGCGTTGATGCGTCATCGTCATCATGTCCCTCGGCTTCAGCGGCAGCTTCAGTCATCTTAAGAACTTCACCAAGGGTCAGAACATTGCGGTAACTCTCAAGATGCTCCTCGATGTCGTCTGCCTCCAGGTCACCAAACACTTCCCCAGAGACAAGCTTCGCGATCTTGATGATGCCTTGCACCTCGGCGTGAGCGTCAGGGAGATTCTCGAAGTTGGAGATGACTTGTGGACAAAGGTTCTTCCACACCCCATTAAGGCAAGAAAGGGTAACTTTGTCTTAGCAGTCACTGATGATGGAGATAGCACTTCTGATGTTGACTCTCGTTCAGAAATCATACTAGTCAGGTAGCTAAGCGTAAATTTTTTGACAGAAGGGGAATGACTGGACCAAAGCAGCGAAATTTTTGTGTAGCTCCAGTAGACCATAAACAATGAAAGTTTGATAGGAGCTATTAAATCATGATAATTTTTCAACCTTTTTTGACACAGAAGCTAATTTTTTTAAGCCTATGAGACAAAAGGGCTGAATATGTTGTTTGAAGACAATCTTTGGACGATGAAAAATTAATGGAATATTGCCATTATTATTTATTGTTTATGTTAGGTACAGTTTAGTGTGGATAAAATTGATTGCAGATTTGAAATTTGACCTACAAAATTGAACTACCTTCCATTTATGGTTCCATATATTTTTACAAACACAATATACATGATATACGAGTCACAAAACAACACTTGGAACACGCATAATTTGTTCGTCGATTATTGCCTAAATTTTCTAAACTGTATATATGCTGGATTCCATTGCATTATTCAGTCACAGGTTTTCAGTGAATGTGCAATGAACTCAATTGTCACAGTTGCAGCTGCAAAGTTCCGTACATTTCCAGCCAACCTTCTTGCATGAACATCTACCGGTGCAGCCACCTGTGCTTTTTGCAGCTACATTTCACCAGCTCACTGTGCAAGCTTTCGATGCCCTTGGTAATTGTTTTGTCCATATGGGTATCCACTGTGTATCCTTGTCTCTTGTCCATCCCCATTCCTCTGGAGCAGGGGCTTGCTGCTGAACCTGGTGACTTATAGTTAGGCTGACCATACGTACCGTTTTGAACGGGACAGTACCATTCTTTTTATGGGTTCTGTATGGGTTCTGTCACTGAAGAATAATTGTAAGCTCAATATGTTTATGTACTTACTTTTTCATGAATACAGAATATTACATAACCCCCGTCCCTTTTTTGCCATCCCAATGTCCCGTTTTTGTCTCAAGGAAATATGGTCAGCCTACTTATAGTCCATATCCTTGATTGGTACCCAGCATGCTTCGTGTGTTGCAGCAAAGCATCTTGAGACGGGGGTATGTGTTCCATTGTCCTGTTTTTCTGACAGAAGATGTCTTTTCGTGCCTCATTGACAGAGTCTAGGCTGCTGGGATTGTCATAGAGGACCACGGTGTACCGTTCAATAAGTTGAAGTTGCTATCATCCACATCCAGTTTTCTGAAGGGATTTGTTGCCATGGAGGAGAAGGCTTGCGTTACCTCATGATAAGACTGCCGTACTTGCCACGCCATTTTCTTCCCTCTTCCAAAGAGCGACGAGACAGTGTCACATCCTGTGAAACTGTGAAAAGCAGGCAATGTGTAGATAAGTGAAAGTCTTTCCAGTACCCAGAGCTACCCAAATATCTGCGGTGGGACATGTGTTTAGTAAGTGATGATACATCCCAATTAGGATGACAATAACATCAGTGTCCACAGTACGAACCAGACATGTGGTGCAGCCACGTGCTAATGCATCTTGTAGATGAATGACTATCATAGTATCCGCTTCCTCGTGACTTTATATCTTGTCCAAATGTTATGAAAACTTCTTTACCAGCAGGGACATCCATGTTTGCAACTCTGTCAGACAGAAATGCAAAAAGTACCTGCTTGTTAGTGGGATCACGAAGGAATTCTTGCCAGTTTTCAGGAATTTGTTTTTAGCAGCCACCTTCCTCCGAGTGCCTTTGCTTCTTTTCTCCCTCGTGGACGCCTTAATGCTGTTGCTGAGGTGTGTGTCCCAGACAACGTCAATTCTCTTAGAAGTCTTCAACTGATTTGTGATGTACGGAATGAAGACATTGCTGGCGTAGTCATTGAATGTTGTGAGGCCACTTGTGGGAAGAAAGTTCACAACAGCAGCAGCATCTAAGCCCTTCACATCGAAGGAACCTGGGTGCTTGGCCTGGTTATCCTGTTCTAGGCATGTGATAAGATCAGATTTCTTACCCTGACGTAGCGTGGTAAGCTGACCAGGCCACAATGTCATCCTTGTTCTGACTGTCGTCATCAATAACCTTGATTGCATGTTCCAGCCAACAGTTTTCTTCTGCTTTAGCTCCCTCCAGATGTTCCTGTACTGGAGTCGTAGTATGTTGTGTAGGTTCTGCCGCGGTTACAGTGTCTTTCTTTAGAACTATAGCTGGCACAATTGTATAAGCATTAGGCAGTGTGTATTTCTGCTTGGGATTAGCAGGTGTAAGCTGAAGAAAAGGGTGTTGTGTGCTCATCTACACTGCGTCACGGCCTTTTCACTGTAGGTGCTATGGACAACTTGGACCATAATCCTTCGAGTACAACAGCCAAAGGTTCCTTCCAGTTTCCTTCAACTTCATGCGCGGGAAACTACCAAAATAGCATAACCTTAACATTGGCATACTGCTGCTGCTAGCTGATTCTCCACTTGTAAGATTCGGTCATAGCTCACACTGAGTCCGAGATTGTGCAGTTGTGTGACCAATTTCTTGGATCTGGTGTGTGTGTGTGTGTGTGTGAATATTGAGCTCTATATATGTACAGTGGTAATGGCGGTTCATAGTCCAAGGTATGTCTGGATTTGGTTGCAGTTGATGCTCTGTTTTTGCAGTTGAATATGATGGTCTATGAGATTGTCAGACATTTCTGCGAGTCTGTTGAATCTTGGTCTTTCAGGTTAGCTCCATTGAGCAGCATGGAAATGAGCAGTTTTAGACTTGTTGGTACTGACTTCTGTTGGCATTCGATAAGGAAACTCCCATCAATTTGATCCTTTTCAGAATTGAAAATGTCTTGCCTCACAATCTTTGCAGCTTTTGCGAAGGTTAAGGCATCACTTTCATAGTCAGCAGTTGATGCTTCTTTCAACATTTCCTGCATTCCCTGTTGGAATACAATAATGACATTCTTGCCATCATTCTGCTCTTGAGCATCTGGAAAGTAATTTAAAACTTTTCGTTGAAGTGAACCTTGTTGATTTCCTTTTCAATCCCAAAATCTTGAAGTCGTGTCTCATAAAGGTGACGCAGATCGGAACACTTGAAGTAGAACTGTCCATCTTCAACAGCATTTTCTATGTATGTGATGAGCTCTACAAAGACTCTGGCCTGAACTTGGCGCACTTCTCGATGGGATTCAGACGAATCTCGACTTTCTCATTACAGAGCGATGATTTCTGTATTTTGTCATACAGGCTGCGGTGATATTTTGCTTCTATTGCGACAAGATCACCACCACCAATTCTGGTCATTAATGTTGTGTCCTGCAGATCTAATGCGAGCCTTCTTATATTAAGCTCAGCATCGTCAGTTCTGAATGCATGGAGTTTCGGCATTGCTGCAGAATACACATATACTTTTATCTGGGGCTGGCGTCTTTTATATCATTTTCCCACTTGATCACTGCTTTCTCCCGCATTTTCTCGTGCTCTTTTCCTTCTGGCTCTGTCTAGACGTTTTGCGTTGAAGAGAGTGTGGCGACTTTTGTGCCATTGGGCATGGTGTTCCACCATTTCTTCAGCTGTAATTGTTTCAGAAAAGTTGAATTCCATAGGCAGCTGGTCTATTTCTCTGAATGCACTGACATTGTTTAGGAAAGAGGTATGTGCTATAGATTTATCTCCACTTCCGTGCGCGTTCAATGGGCATTTAAGTCCTCCTTTGGTGACCTCCTGGCAAATCACGCATCTTGTCCAATCCATCATTCTGCATTAGTTAGTGCCTGAAAAAATATATAGAAAAACAAAATTATAATGCATATCAAACAAAATTATAATGCAATCTTCTATCTGATCCATTATGCACCAGTAGGGATGAAATAACAAGTGAGAAACATTTTATAACCTGTATTCGTATGTTAAATATATGCAATAGTTTTCATTGTTTGCACTTCAAAAATACCACACAATCATTTCTATTCAGTGTTTCATAATAATAAATGTTTCATAAGAAGAATTACTGGAATGATTATTTGGTAAGAAAATTATGCTGCTTTTTTGTCAGTCGCACAGATGATGTTAATTTTATGTGCCTCTAAATATCTATAACTCTGTTAATAATGATGATATGAAAACAACCTAAACATCATCAGAACCGTCTGGAGACTGCCTACAAATCATACACTTAAGATATTTCTCCAAATTCAATAATTGAGGAGTTATATGTTTCCAACTACGCAAAACGTGAACCGTAATTTGGCCGAAATTCCCAATTTTGGGGTTTGTATGAAAACAATATGAACAAATCTTATGATTTAATGGCTCCTATCAAAATTTTATTGTTTATGGTCTAGTGCAGAGTTTTTCAAACTCTTTGAAGCCACGGAACCTTTATTTAAAAAAAAAAAAATTCACGGAACCTTGAACAACAGGTAAAATTTTAATGATATAAGGCAAATGGTAATAAAACACAATTTATGCTCACTGCAGTTTATTTATGTAATTTATGAAATTTACATATACAGTTATATGAATTTCACAAAAAAAAGAAAAAGAAGTTTAGAAATTTACAAGGAAAAAAAAAAACAATTTACTTTTATTGACCTATTTATTTTAAATTCCCCTCCCCACATTACTGTCAGCATAAAATAAATTGTAAGTATAAAAAATATCATGTTTATTGTAAAATTAAAGTTTTCAGTGCAAAATAATTAAAAGTGAGGAATTTTACAATTATTGAGGAGTAATTTTAATAGTTGATCAAACAAATAAATGTTCAATGACTTGGATGTGATTTGCTTTTCTTTGGATAAAAGTTCAATATTACATTACTGTGATCATAACTTCCGTGAACTGAGAAAACTAAACCTAAAAACATAGAAAACTCACCAAATCAATCAGACCAGTGCTTGTGGTCATCAGCTGTGTTTTGTTACCAAAATGGGCTCCTTTTTCTTACAGTGGCTGCAAGAGGGCAACACTTATTCTGGATATCTCATCGTTTGAATTAAAATTCTCTCTCGCCCACTCTCTCTTTGCCTACGCCTTTCAAAACACAATCACTGAATTGAGAGAATATATATCGTAAATTCATCCATGCCAGTTGATATTATTTTATCTTACCTCTCTCTCCTTCTCACTCTCTCGTGACATGCCCCACGGAACCCCATCAAGTTCTCGCGGAACACAGTTTGAAAACCCCTGCGTGACTAAGCAACCTGACTATACACTTCTTCTCTACCTTTGCTTTCGGAAAAAAGGAGCATCTCCAGTAGATTCTGCTTCGGGTACAGTCTCTTGAATTAAGCGATAACGCCTTGGTGGTCGCGCGGGTGCAGCAGAGAGGTGGTGTTAGAGGAGAAGAACTCGAGGCGGAAGTTATCATTGTCAGCAATATCCTTCCGGGTGGATGGGTAACTAGGGACATTGTCGAAGAACGGGAGGGTCTTTTCAGTTTTATGAACTGTAAAAATATTAAATAAAAATACATTTTTCTAGTGTAGTTTTATCCGCTAATTTAAAAAATAACTATCTTTTTGGAGAAAAGGCCTAGACTAGGCTTTTTCAACTGAAAAGTTATAACTGAAAAGATATGGTTGTTTTAGAATTGCCTCAGCACAAACCTGAAACATGTAAGAAAGCTATTTAGATTACGTTAGGTTAGGTTTGGTTGTGCTAGGTTAGGTTAGGTTAGGTTAGGTTAAGTTAGGTTGATATAGTTAAGATTAGTTTCTCATCTAGGTAACCTACCTCTCTTAAAAAGTTGATGTAATCAACCACAGTAGGATGACTCATATCAAGTAAAAATAGCGTACGCTACGCTTTGATTTTATTAGTACTTTGAACGTAAATTATTATAATTTTTTTTCGTTTCTCAAAAAAAAAATTTTTAATTTTGAAATTAGCGGATAAAACTACACTTGAAAAATTTATTTTTATTTAAATTTTTACAGTTCATAAAACTGAAAAGATCCGAACAGGATGGCTTTGGTGGAAATGTTCTTGGACTCCAGGTACACCTCCACGGCGGGCATGAAGTTGTGCTGGTACGAATCAGTGAATATAGCTGACATCATCCACCTCTTGCTCTTAGTTCGCCATATGTTCTTGAGGGCACGGGGACGGAGAGAACAGTACGCCAACAAATGAGGCACCTCGAAGTCCCCTGCTGCATTCGAGCAGAACAAAAGGGTGAGGCTGTCCTTCGCAGTCTTAAAACCTTTGTCAGGAAGATTTTGTTGGGAAGACGCTCCCAGAATAGACTCGTCTCGCCCGCGCTGTACATCTGTTGCGGAGCATATCCATCCATCCTCCTGAATGATGTCAGCAAACTGAGCTAGATAGGCTCACGCAGCAACGTGGTTAGCACTGGCAGTTTCCTTCCGAGTCGTCACTAAACATAATTCATAACGACCCTTGAAGCGGTTCCGCCAACCAGATGAGGCGATAAACGGCTTGCTTGGGGCACCTGCTTCTGCTCGATGACTGCCTTCAGCTGCGTCGCTTTTTCACGGATGATGTAGCCATCGATGGGGATGGCTAGCAGCATCAAAACTACGTTCTGATTGGTTGCGTTATGAACGAGGTTGAATTTCCTTACTCTGTGCCAAACCGCGTATATTTGAAACTTTACCTTTTAGAATATTTTAATGGCTTCAGTTTTTTACCGCGTAGAACCGGACCGCGTAAAATAATTGCGCGTAGAATCAGCCGACGAAAGTAACACGTGAATAATATTTATGATAAAAATAACCACGAAGGAAAAATAAAAACACGAAAACGTACTTTTTTATTTTTCCTTCGTGGGTGTGTGCATAGGCAATTAGGCACCAGTGAGGTTGACTGTATAATAATTCACAGGTGTAGTGAGGTAATTATTTTTTTGTGATGTAACACTTCTGGTACCTCGAAACATTAAAATATTTAGCGTACATAAAAAATTCAGCAACATTTTTATTGGTCCTAATTAGGTTAGGTTAGGTTAGTCTAGATTAGCGCGTACCCAGAGATGGGCAGTAGGGTGTACCATTTTTGGGTCATTTTGAAAAAGTCAAGGTCCAGGAGTCTAATGTTGTGCCAAATGATGTCCTAAACACGAAATTAACAAGCATTTTCTAATCCAACAAATTTTGAATCCCCCCCACCCCCCTTGAAATTTTGCCCATCCCCTTTTCCTAAAAACCCCATATATCTAAAAAACTATTAACTTTATCGAAACATATTATAGAATAAAAATGATTTAGAATCAAACGTTCTATTAGAAAAGTTCATTAAGATAGAAATTTACGTAATTTTGAAAATTTTCATTTTCTTTTGTCCAAGAGCACCTTATTGTATTAATATAAAATAAGGTGCTTAAGTTACATTATTTATGAGTATATTGTGAGTATAATCCAAATTTAAAAATCCTTTTTTACATTGAATTTTAATAAACAAGCATTGTTTTTACTCTTATTGTTTCTTTTCAGACTGCTTTATTTGAAAAATAAATAAAAAATGAGTCAAACAGCTACAAAACATCATGACTTTATTCTTGGTCGCTTGCAGGCTGATATTATGAGTTCATCTAAAATTGTTTTACCATCCAATAAAGATGTTCTAAGCCATTTTATTTATTTACGGAGAATGCAGTATAAGGGTCCAAAAGTTACAAAAGATTCTACTGTTAATGAAGTTCTACAGAAGCTACTAATAATATGGCAAAAAGCATGCATTCCTACTATAGATATTAGTAAAAACCCTAAAGGCAGGAAGATGCTGTTAAATCTAGAAGAAATGCATAATAATTTAATCAAGCACAAAAAAAGAGCAAGCTTTGAAAATGAACTCTCTAATTTCATGAAAATTATGGATTCCCTTTTTGACATCTCTTCTCAAAATGCCGTTGAATTAATCCAAAAGACCGCATGAGAACTGAGCCTCAGAAAGCATATGATATTTCATTCTTAGAAGATCAAAGAACAAAACGAGAAACATGTTTAGGTTTGCTAGATGCAGATTATGCATCAAAAGTACAGCGCAAGTACATTAGATTAGAGAAAGAGAAGAAACGCAAAGAGAAACATAAATCAGTGAAGCAAGTGAGTGCTACAGCCAGAACATCAGAGACCCTTCTTTCTAGCACGACCAGTTCTGAGACAGACAGCTATGAAGAGTTTCCGACAGAACCTACAGCAGGACCTTCAAATGCTTCCAGCCCCAAAAATATTCTTGCCTCGCCATTGGTTTCCTCCACTGCAGACAGACTTAATCTCTCTATTGGACAACGGACTGTTTTTGCTGCTGCAGTAGCCATTAGGTGTGGCAAGGATATTGAAAAACTGTCTCTCCAGGACCACATCTGCAAGAGCCGCTCGAAAGACAAGAAAACGAAAATATGAAACTTGCATCAAGGATTTTACTCCTCCTGATCACTGCCTAGTACATTGGGATAGCAAGCTGCTTACTAAATCATGTTCAGAACAAGAAGACCGCCTTGCAATACTTGTTACTGGATACCCAAATGTAGAAAAACTTTTAGCAGTTTCTATAATAGATGATTCCACTGGATTGTCTCAAGCCACTTCTGTATTTCAAAGTATTGAAAAATGGAACTTGAAGCAAAATGTCTTTGGAGTATCATTTGATACCACTGCATCCAATTCAGGATGGATGAAAGGTTCCTGTAAGTTACTTGAAGAACTTTTGCAAAAGAAATTGATTTGGTTAGCATGCCGCCATCATGTGGCTGAAAGAGTTTTGTGTGCTGTGTATGAAACCATTTTTGGCCCAAGTAAATCTCCTGAGTTTGAGTTATTCAAAGAATTTCGCGAGTCTAAATGGAAGAAAATTAATATGAAATCTACATACAATGTTCTTGATGTTAAATCAAGGTATCAAAGAGGCCTAAAGGAAGAATGTGTAGAATTTATGACCCAATGTTTAAGAAAATCTGACTGCTTTCCACGTGATGACTATAAGGAAGTTGCTGAAACAACTTTAATGCTTTTAGGAGAGGTTTCCAGAGAAAACAGTCATTGGCGGAAACCTGGTGCAATGCACCGTGCCAGGTGGATGGCAATGATTTTGTATACAAATAAAATGTATGCTTTTGCCCACCAAGCATCATATGATGAATCATTGATTAAGAAATTAAAGAGAATGTGTCTATTTAATGCATTAATTTATTGAAAATACTGGCTTTTATGTTCTAATTCACTAGATAGTCCAGCTAATGATCTGAAGTTTTATCATGATTTGGTGAATTACAAGAAGGAAGATAGGGAAGTTGCAAATGCTGCTTTGAAATCTTTTGCCAATCATTACTGGTATTTGACGGAGGAAGTGGTCCCTTTGAGTTTCTTTGGATCGCTAAGTAATGATGAAAAAGATAAGATCGCAAAATCCTTAAACAAATATCCAGTTCCAGAAAATTATGTATGTGGGCAACCTGTTTTCCCCATTTTAAAGGAAGACACAAAGCTTCATCAGCTAGTAGGTCCAATTTCATGGCATTTATTTCAATGCTGTGGGTCAAAACCAGACTCATGGATAAAGAAACCAGCATCAACATGGGAAGAGGTCGATGACTACAACAAACTAAAAAACATTCTTTCATCTATTAGAGTAGTCAATGATACCACTGAAAGAGGAATCAAGCTGGTTCAAGACTTTCATGACAAATGTCAAAATGAAGAAGAATTTCAAGGTCTTTTGCAAATTGTGGAAGAGAATAGAAGACTAATTCCTGATCCTAGTAAAGAGACTCTTAAAAGAATGAACTCAGTAAAGAATAGTTCATTAACAGATAGATTAGGTATTTTTATTTGCAGAGATTGTTTTAATTTAGAAGAGGCTGATTTTTTTTTGTTATTAAATATACCATAAATTGTCTTTTCTTATTTTCATGTTTAAAAAGCTCTTATATCAATGATTTCAATTAGGAAACTTGTTTCTTTTTATTTTTTTGAGGAAAGTGTTGAATAAAGGAAAAAAAAAACGATGGGACCTCACAACTATAGATAAAGTGTTAATTTTTAGCTTTATTTTATATATATATAGTTTTGAGGTTGTCCTCACTTTGTATAGGCTAGTTATAATAAAAACTAATTATGATTTGCATTATAACTAGCAAATACAAAGCCCATCGCCGCGAAGCTGCATTGGGGTGATGCTTCAAAGGTGGCGGTAACACCTTATTTAAGAAGAAGGCACTGCAAGCAAAAAATTTTTTTAATTTAAATTTTTAAAAAATAAATGAAATTTTCAAAATTAAGTAAATTTCTATTTTGATGAACTTTTCTAATAGAACTTTTGATTCTAAATCATTTTTATTCTATAACATTTTTCGATAAAGTTGATAGTGTTTGAGATATATGGGGTTTTTAGGAAAAGGGGATGCGCAAAATTTCAAGGGGGGGTGGGGGGATTCAAAATTTGTCGGATTAGAAAATGCCTGTAAAATTCGTGTTTAGGACATCATTTGGCACAACATTAGACTCCTGGACCTTGACTTTTTGAAAATGACCCAAAAATGGTACACCCTAATGGGTAGTTTCGATGATACTGTATCTTAAATACAAATTGTATCTTGTATCTGCTGTATATCTTGAACAAAATATTAAAGTACCTTATATCTTGTATATTTCATACAAATTTATGTGTTTTGTATCTTAAAGTGATATATTTGATACAAAATACGATATCCGGACAACTGCCACCTGGAAAACTGCCACCGGACAACTGCCACCGGACAACTGCCACCCGGACAACTGCCACCCTGGAAAACTGCCACCCAGACAACTGCCACCCGGAAAACTGCCACCCTGGAAAACTGCCACCCGGAAAACTGCCACCCTGGAAAACTGCCATCCAGACAACTGCCACCTACAAAATTGCCACCTGAGTAACTGCCCCGGGAAAACTGCCACGGGAAAATTTCCCCCAATTTTATATTAATTCAAATAAAAGCTATAACTGACTAAAAAAACGTTTATTAAGTATATAATAGGTCCCAGGTGATAAGCGTTTCTATTTGTGAAGATTCAACTTTGAAAAATCTATTGAAAAATTAGCTACTAGAAAATAAAGATATTTTTAAAAATAAGATTGTAATTTAAGGGAGTTCCGTAGGGGTTAGGGACATTTAGTTGTATTTTGCACCCCTATAACTTAAATGAAAGGAATAACACCATCATATAATTTTCATATCTGCATTAAACCAAAAACTCGCTACAAGGTTTGCTCATTTTATTTTTAATTCGATAAATATATTTTAAGAAAAGTTAACTTAAAGATGGCGTTTTCTGACCAAAAATTAGCAATATTTGAAGCCCTAAGGCCTTTTAGATATAGCAACGAGAAAAAAGAAAAATCCATAAAATGTTATATGAAGGTGTCATCTAAAAGCTTTGCTCATTTTAAATTTTAAAATTTTATGAAAAGTATTTTTAAATATTGCAGAAGTTTAGCGACTAAAATCGATATATAAATGGCATAAAAAGTTTCTAATTGGCGTATTTTTTTTAAAACAACTGAGTGTAAAGTGTACGTACAGTCTTTGTTGCAATGTCATTTATACTTGCCACATAGGTATAGCATAGACAAGGAAATTATGACCTTGATTGTACGAATTCCGTTAGTTGGTTTGTGTTACTAGGTAATACAATATAATTTCATACTCTAAAACCCTGCTGCACTGTTCCTATTTACTATACACTTATACTGTTCGGGTCAATATGACCCGTACTTTATTTTTTATTAATTTAGGGGTTATATAAATATAAAAATGATGTTAGATGCTTTTATTATTTGTTTTGAAACCCTAAATGGGCAAAAAATTTATTTAACCCAGCCAGCAAAGTTGGGAGGGGTATTGTTTTAACTTTTTATTTTTTTGTTAGAGGGATTACTCAAAAAATATCTAACAGATTTTAGTAAAATTTGAAAAACAACTTGATTTAAGTCCAATAAAAGACCAACAATTTTATTCTAGATTCCATCAAAGTCGTAGGGGGGGGGGTAATGTTTTCATCCTCGTTTCTTTTATTTTTTCAGGATTACTTAAAAACTTGCATTGGTATGTAAAAAATAAAAAGTTATTGAAAGGAATCTGATCGAATCTTGTTTTATTTATAAAAATTTTGAACATAATCTTAATCTTAGCTATAGGCATGTCAAGGTCGATCCATTGCTATCTTCTTTGGTCACAAAACAGGTCGCACCTGGGTGACCTTCCCAAAATGTACGAAAACCTCCTCCTCTTCCGGTCATTTGCTATGTATATACCTGTAATAACTTTTGCTTTTTTTAGTTACTCATCTCTGCTTGAAAATGTCTTAATAGACGAAAGATCTCGCTATATACTTCTTTCCTTTTCCTTGTGGCTATATCCTTTACATAAATCACTTCACGGTTTTAGTGAATTTTTGTGCAGTATTTGTTCATGTACGACCTCTCTATGTCCGGAAGCTCCTACCTGACTCCTTAATATATACTCGTAAACAAATTATCACAGCTGCTGCCGAACACTTGAAACAATGAAACAAGATAAGGTAATTTGACCTCAAGGTCTCTATTTTGGAGGTTCATTGTATACTAGCGACCGGGAGATAATCCGTCAGGATCGCGCGGAAGGATTAACATGTGATAAAGTGAGAAACGATTTTGTGGGAAATATGTCATTCCTTGACTCACCCCACCCTTAACCAACCTATAAATGCAGGATTATAGTAAAAATGACCAGTCTAACTTCCAACGCCTTTAAGTCAGTGGTGTAGTGCTAAATAAAGAAGTGAGGGAACGCATTTTGAAAGTGTTACTCAGATGCGGGGGAGACAATGGCGAGCGCGGCGATCCCATACAGCTGGGGGTCCGGGGGCACTGTAAGCTCCCCGGGAAATCTTTTGAAATCTGACCAATTTCAGGAATATTTTGAGGTCATATGCACTGGATATTAGGATATATTCCAAGGTTGAAGATGCAGTATTTCCAGTGTCATTAGATATACGACATCCAGTACGATCAATAAAAATAGCTAACAACTGGAATGATTAACTAAAAAAAAGTTAACAACTGGTACGCCGTGGTGACTGTTTCACCAGATCTTTATAGGCTAGCATTGCCTCAGTCGAAGCTAAAAGAAATGAAACAGTTAATGATTCTTTCTCATATTTCTTCTAGGGGTGGGAATTAAAATTTCATGACGTTAGAGATTTGTAAGTTCGGATTTATTTGAAATAGTGAGGGAACGCCGTTCCGTCTACCAAAAAAAGTAAGGAAACGCCGTTCCCACGCGTTCCCACAGCACTACACCACTGCTTTAAGTCCTTACAGTCTGTCCACAGTTCTCCAAATTTACTTCTTCGCTTGAAATCACCCCAATCATGGATTTCGTTAAAAGTCAACGTGGTCAAGATAAACTCTGCCTTGATGGTTACATCTATGTCAAGCACAAAGAATTGTCATCTGGTATTATATCCTACGAATGTGAACGCCGTCGGCATAAAAACTGCAAAGCCCAAGTTAAAATATGTGAAGAAGAATTAGTCAGCCATCTTCATGAACATAACCACGCTCCTGATACTAATCGTCAAGATGTCTTGCTTCTACGGAACGAAATAAAGCAGAAAGCTATTGACACCCAGGAAACCGCTCAACAAATCATCACACAGGCAGTACAGAGCATTCCAGAAGGAGTTCCAGTGCAACTACCATCCGTTCACCATATTAGGCGTGCAATAAGAAGACACAGGCAAGTTGTGAACGCTCCGCATCCCATTCCAAAGAACTTAAATGAGATGGTTATTCCCGATGAATATAAAATGACGGCTTCCGGCGAGGATTTCCTGCTTTACGACAGTGGATCAATTAATCAACGTATGCTTATATTTTCTACAGCCAAAAACATGAGACTCCTGGAAACCTCGACTGATTGGTTTTGCGATGGGACATTTAAAGTTGCGCCAACCCTCTTTTACCAGCTTTACACAGTTCATTGTCTAGTCTCGAGTAGAACAATTCCATGTGTTTATGTGTTGTTACCAAACAAACGACAAGACTCCTGTCGTAACCATGAAGTTTGCATGCAGAAATCTTTTATAAAATAAGTGCAGGAATTTTAGTTTTAAGGTTTCGTAGTGTACATCTCTGAACGCAGTGTGGTTTGGCTTATAAACCTTCATGAACGAATAAATCAGAAGTGTTTCAGATTGTTTAACGTTTGTTCCATCTTAATTCGGATTCTCGGAGAAGTAATAAAGCCAAACCACGTGGGGACAGAGGTTTATCACCGAGACCCGACCCCAACGGGAAGGGTAATCCAACGGATTTGGATGTATGTGCAAATGGTTGGGTTCCTCTTTCGCTGGGTCGAAAATTTTGGATTCGTGTCGCGGGATGGTGCGACTTTTGTAAGGCAGATTCGAAGACGCTTGCTAAAGTTGAACCACAAGGGGGTCATAAACTTGGGACTTCGAATCTGTTGACTATATTTAAATGTATTTTGGGAAGAAGGAGGGGCTCTACTCGGAAATCAGGTCCAGCTCCAATCAGGGGGCCCAGGATCCTGGGAAACGTAGTAAAGACGCCTTCTTTCCCTCTTGTATGGGTAATAGCCTTCTGGGGGACGGTCTTAGGAAAACAAATGGTTTGATAGGCTTTCAGAACATTGGAAGGCGGGGTCCTTCAAAATTGTAAAGTAAATTCGAAAATTGTAGTCAGTTGGTAGTCGTCCTCCTTGAAGTTAACTGTGGCTAAACAAACCCCATGTAGACTTGTGGTGTAAGAAAAATTTGTGCATGTCGTTCACGCGGAAACTTGTGCGTAAGAAGTGTATTGTTAGCGACCTTAACCGGAACTTGATTTTCTTAATTAATGTTAACCAACGGACCAAAAGTTCTGTGAACTTTCCGTTAATTTGTAGATTGTCGTGTTGGAAATTTTGGGTGGGCCGTAAATCTACGGTCCGTACGCAGCACAATTGAGAGCAATTTTGTCATCTGCAGTAGTAAGTAGAATAATTCCTCAAATATCAGGGTCAATTCCGACCACTTCATTTCTCGTTATTTGTTTTGTTGCACTAAAATATAAAGCCCCTCTATATGTAAATTATTTAAATTCAGGTAACTGTTAATTTTTTCTTTGGATTTATAATTGAATTGTATTTTACGGAAAATTGGTAAATTTAACGATTTAAATTTATATAACTGTGACCTTTGTCTTTGAAGTTAAGATTGGATTGTATTGAATGTAAATGGATAAATTACTTCAGAATAAAGTATTAAATGCATGTACTGTTTAGAGTAATATTTAATAAAATTTATAAGAGGGCGTGTATTGTTGTAGATACCTTGTAATAGGCCTCTCTTGTTAGCTGAGGAGAATTAACGTTCAAAGTAGGCTTTTGGAAAGCCGAAGGAACCTAGCCTATCAATTTAAAGGGCCATCCGTTTGGGTAGGCCGAGTCATCCTGGACGAAAATAAGAAATAATTAGAAATAAAATCACCGGGTACGCCCAACTTAAAGGGTGCCCGTGAAGTGAATTAACGTAATTAAAAGGGTGTCCAGTACCATAGATAAATATACGGGTTGGGCACTACACTCCTATCAAGATCTTTTCCACCAACTTCTTACTATCAACCCCAGGCTCAATCCGAAGACCGTCCTCATCGACTACGAACAGGCTGCTAAGAGCGCCATCCAAGAAGCCTTTCCCAACGCGATAGTCAAAGGATGTTTTTTACCACTTGTCTCAAGCCGTATATCGCAAGGTGCAATCGGAGGGATTGCAAGCAAAATATCAGAGTGATGCCGACTTTGCTCTCAGAATTCGCATGCTACCAGCACTAGCATTCGTACCATCAGAGAATGTTGTTGATGCATTTGAAGAACTGCAAGAAAATATGCCTCAGGAAGCAGATCCAATCACCGATTATTTCGAGGATGTCTACATTGGTAGAGTACGTCGCCGTAACAGAGCAACTCCACGTTTTCCTATCAACATGTGGAGTATGCACCAACGCGTAGTTGATGACCTCCCACGCACTAACAACTCTTTGGAAGGATGGCATAACCATTTGCAAGCAAGCATTACTTCATGCCATCCAAATATCTGGACCTTTCTTCAAGTGTTGAAAAAGGAGCAAGGACTCACCAACGTCATCATAAGCCAAATGCTTGCAGGACATCCGCCCCCACCCAAGAAGAAACGGTATCAAGATTTGTCGACCAGAATTGCAACTATTGTAGAAGATTATGAGAACCGTGAAGTGTTGGATTTTTGAAAGGAATAGCACACAATTTGCAATTTTAATATACAGTTTTCCATTTTTCCAATATTATTTTATGTATGTATAGATATCTATTAATAATTCATTGTTAAATATCCATTTTTAAAAAGTCTATTTTATAAATAATATTTTTTTACTACTTTTTTGTTAATTTTCATAAACACTAGTATAGGGGCAGTTTTCCAGTGTGACCGGGAGGGTGGCGGTCGAAACCGAACTTCGAGGTTACTCGTGGCTACCCTGGTTTAACACCATCAACTTGTATAATCCAACGAGGGCATGTTGACCTAGTAGGAAAAGAATGGAGGAAAACAAATAAAAGACACCCCTCCAGTTTTTTTAACTTAAAAAAGGCGAAAACTAACGAGGGCATTTCCGCCAGAAAGTCTTTGAAAAGAAGTTCGTAAAGAAAGTGGTAAAATTAGAAGTGATATGTGTGAAAGATACATAACCCGAGTAGCCAAAAGAGAAGACTTTGGGCGGTAGGGACCGGGAGGGCGCGCAACTCTCCTGAACCCACCCCGGAGTGGTGAAAACTGAATCGAGAATGACAAGGACTGCTATCAGCGAGTACCTCGTCCCCCCCCCCCCCAAACCCTAAAACCAGCAGGGTGCATTTTAACTCATCCCCCAACACAAGTTCGTGCCAGGAACAAGGGCATAAACACTAGGGGCAGTTTTCCAGTGTGGCAGTTGTCCGGGTGGCAGTTATCCGGGTGGCAGTTTTCCGGGTGGCAGTTTTCCAGGGTGGCAGTTGTCCGGGTGGCAGTTGTCCGGTGGCAGTTGTCCGGGTGGCAGTTTTCCAGGTGGCAGTTGTCCTAGAACCACAAAATACATCTCAGGAATCTCAATCCTCGCCGTCCTGACTTTTAAAATAAAAATTACGCATCTTCCACGAATGGAGATGCCAAATGTATGATAGCTAATCTCGAGGCATGAACTATTGCACAAACGCAATTATATTATTGCGTGAAAGGCGGAGGCGTTGGCAGGATTACCGGAAATCTCGCTGTGGTCAAAACTCTCCGGATTTCTGCGTACATATTTTACTCTAAATAACTGGAGAAAGGTACCTGGTTCTTATACCCCTTTGACCTTTATCTAGCATTAATAATAATTAATTACTTTAGTGGTGTGGCCAAGAGGCGCATGGGAGGACAAATGCCCCACAAAATTCTAGCTTGCACCCCCTCTCAGAAAAATTGCTGATGTCAAACTAAAAATGAAATAATTGTGAAATTAAGATATTTTTATAACTAAATGTAATAATAAATTATAATAGACAGAGTTACGAGGTCGTTACATTTATTACAGTTGCAATATTCATGCTATAAGGTCAATATTTCCTCCCCGTTAAAGATGATTTTCTTGCCTCCCCCCATCAAATTAAGAAGCGTAGCTTCGCGCCTGAAATTAAAAATAAACAATGCCACCCCCGAGTTGTGTCAATGAAAGAAAGCCACCCCCGACCCATTTCATTTGGGGGAGGCTTTCTTTCATTGACCCGAAACTTTTTCTATCCTAAAATAGTTTGGTGCCTTATTAAATGGAACATTTTATGATATCAGAAGCGCAAAACCTGCGAAAGTGTCTCATGAATTCAAAATTAAATCATTAAGGATAAATTATGAAAACCTTTGTTTACATACCAGAACTAATTTTGGGGGTGTCATTTAAAATATAACGATTTGAACGACTTAAAAGTTCTTTTTCCTTATTATTTCTAGTCAAAACTTAAAATGATTAGAAAAGTATTTTGTATCCAGAAAGGTATCTTAGATATGTATCTTCTATTTCCGTATCTTGCCCGTTTCTTAAAATGTATCATATCTTGTATCTTTGATACGCAGTAGGCTAGTATCTTATATTTTGTATCTTAGATACATTTCTTAATGTATCTTTCCCATCTCTGCGCGTATCTCACTATTTAACCGTTTACCGCACTGTGCGTCGAATACGTAACGTTTCAAATACACGCATTTAGACTCAACCCTACGCAAAAAGTTCGGCCATAAAGGGTTAATGACTTAAGACAAAACGTCCTTCGAGCCCTCAGTTGCGTCCGAAACACTTGATCACGGCGTTCCCGGTTCCATGGCATTGAGGTTAGGGTAGGTTAAATCAGGTTTAGTTACTTACTTTTTTAGATATATGGATTTTAAAAAGTTTGTACCTCGCTTATGCGGAAATGCGCACGTGTGTGTGTGTGTGTGTGTGTTGTAATTTAAAAATAACACTGAATTCTTATGTAAAATACAACATTGTCATGGAAGATATTGTTTATTACCTGGAAATGGAACAATATCTTACAAGCTACTGTAATGTTTCGAGATTTAGAAGTGGTTGTAACTGATCCAAATAAAACTCAAATGAAGTGTGTGACGACTGACGAAGTCACATGTTCAAGACTCCAAAAACTGTTGTCCTCATTTGTTCATTCAAAAATAACTAAGTTTTTAAGAATTATTATTATCCTTGAAAATATTAATGCAATAAAACGAGCAAGAACCGAGTAAACTGCATGTAGACTTTCAACACACACACACACACACACACACACACACAAATGTGTGCATTTCCGCATAATCGAAGCATTGAGTTTTTTGAATCCATATATTTAAATCTAATTTAATCTAAACTTAGTGCCATCGCGCCGAGAAGGGCGTGATATGTGTTTCGGACGCACTTGAGGGCTCGAAGGGTGATTTCTGTTAAATCATTAAATAGTTAGGTACTCGCTAATCTAGCCTGACCTGAACTAATCAAAGTTTACCTAACCTAACCTAATTAAAGTTTAATTAACCTAACCTAATCTAATTGGAACCAACATATCTTTTTTCCAACACTGAAAATGTTTCTTCATTTTTTTTATATAATTTATTTTAATGGTTCCAGATGCCAAAAATGTTACCTCACAAAAAAATTACCCCACTACATCTGTGGCTTATCATACACTCGATCCCACTTATGTTCAGTTGCGGACACACACACACACACACACACACACACACACACACACACAGAAAGATGTAAGAGTTGTGTATAGATAACTCAGGAAGAGACCGAAAAAAGTAAGTTATAAAAGGGGCCTTTCCCTTTTATGAGTTCTTTTCAGCTTGGAACATTCGCCTCACCAAATCCATTCCTTCTTTTATCCAAAGAAATTAAAATAAATTGAAGAAATCATTTATCTTCTAATAATCATTTCCCGAAAATGTTGGAGAAAAGATCAATTGAGATGAAAAAGGTTTCCTTCGATTTTGCACGGAATTAGTTTGGTTTTATAGAAAGGATCATTTATTTGCGGGGTTTCAACTTTTACGTAATTAGTAGTGTACGCGCATTTATACCGAGGGAGGCGTGGGTAATGGAGAATGGGGGAGTCAGGGATGGGGCGGTGCCAGAGCCAGTGGGAGTACCAAGGGGATGGAGGTGCCACTGCTCCAATGCCACTGTGAATATAGAGTATAGTAACCTATCCTAAACTAACCTAACTTAAACTAACCTTACCTAACCTAACCTAACCTCTATATATATATATATATATGTAGCGGTCAGACAAATAAATTCCTTTTCCTTATTAAATATTGTTTATTTGGACAGTAGGCCCAAGTTGGTGACCCCATAATTATTTCCTTTCAAATTTTACACAATAATTATAGTAAGCCTACTTTCTTAGCCACATCATATCGGTGATCCGTAGGCCACTATAAACTGGTGACCCTGGAGTGACTATAAATTGGTGACTCCAGCCTTATCATTAAAAATCATTATCAATCAATTAACCATTATCATTAGTATAGTGCCAACTTTACGCCATAAACCGGTAACATCAAATTGGTTAACCGTAGGCTACTATAAATTGGTGGCCCTGTATGACGTCATCGATACGCTGCAGTTTATCATTTACTATTTTTTTGATGTTGTTATCTTTGCAGTTACTTAATTTTGCACTCCCTCTTTTTCTCTTTCGGAACATTGACCTTTTTGTCTCTCGAATCTGCTTCTCTTTCTTCTTCGTTGTATTTTTGGGACATGTCTTTTCACAATTTCCAGCGTCTTCTCCTCTAAGGTCATTAGCATCTCTTCCGTTGTCTTGACCTTGAAGATGGTTTTCCAATCTATTACTTCCATGCTGGATGCAACACCTTCCCAGTTTATAGCTTTGGAGTGAAGATTAAAAATTTTGAATTTGCTTTTTTCTCTTGTTCGTATTCTTTCCTTTCCTGTTGCGTTTATATTGGTTGTTATTTAAATAATGCTGTGATCCGATATTATAGTTGGGGATATTTGTACGTTATCAATTAGGTTGTTGTTGTTTGTGAATACCAAATCTAGGTGGTTGTTTTTGCTTGTGTTTTCTGTTATTTCTTGTGTTAACATAAATTCATAGCATTTTTACCTGCTCCTGGTCTTCCCGTGTGCCCCCCCCCTTGTCCTGGTGTATACATATATTTTTTCCTATCCTTTTATATTTCATGAATGGAAAATTAAAATCACCACAGAGAAAAATATTTGGGGTTGGAGAATGTAGATCTTTTACCCAGTTTCTGACCTCTGCAATGGAATCTTAAAATTTTGAAGTTGGCATCTTCGGGGGTTTGTACATTGCAATTAGTATCATATATAATTTTTCAACTTTTGCAGCTACACATTCTACGTAGCTGCTTGAAGTACTTATAGTTATTTCTGCCATATGCCTTTCGCGTGTGTAAATAATACATCCTCCTTTACGTCTCACTTATAGTTGTCAATTGGTATTTCTTTTTTGTTAATACAGAACTCATAGTTTTCAGAGTTCGCCTGGCAGTCCTTTAGATGGGTTTCCGTGAGGCATGCAAAGTCTGCTCCGATTTCTTGCACGAGTCCTTTCAGGTAGAAAACTTTGTCCGGGGAATGGTTTGATTTAAGGCCCTGAAATGTTGGCTAGGATTATTTTCATTTTTTCCTTTCGTTTTTATATACTTGTGTTTCCGATTCATTTTCCAATGGTGGTGCCGGTTTCGTTGCCTTGTGATCCTCCGAGAATTTTCCTCTCTTTATCTGTTCCGTTACTCGTCGTCACGATATCGCATGTAATGTCTTTCTGTATGCCTTCTGTACGGCTCTCGGATCCCTGTATTTGTCAGTTGGCTTTGTATTTGCTGGATGGTATTCAATAGTTGAATTGTGTGGGCTACATCTTAAAAATTGGTAGCCCTCTTTGTTGTTGGTTTCGTCTGCTCACCTGTCGGGTTCCTTTGAGGGTGGTGGTAACGTCATTTTTGTCCGTATTTGTACCTCCCATATCTTGCATAGGTGTTAGTAAGATAGTGAAACTTGCACTTTTTTTCAAAATTTCCAATATCCTCTTGTGTAATGTGTCTAAAATAACGTGGGATGTGCATAGATGCATTGCCCATCCTGATATCTGCAGTATTGTTTTGTGTAGTATTTACAGACGGTATTTTCTACGCTTCTATTTCTTGTTATCTGATTATTTTCTGGTTTTAATTTTGATATTATTATTTTCCTTCGGCTGTATATTTCCTACGTTTTTAGTTTTTATCTTTTTATCATTTTCTTCGTTGGGCAGTTTTACTACATCGCCGCAACTTTTACTTATCTCTTTTCTTTCTTTTATGTCTTCATTCCGTATTATACTGTTATTTGTTATTTGCTCTTCTCTCTCATCCATCCGATTTTTTTATTGGGACATTTCGGGACTCTTGTTTCCCCATTATTCCCTCCTTTTCTGTAACACTCGAATTCGCTTTCTCCATTTCTTCAAATATCACAAAGGAGTTTACAGTCTGTGTACATGCGTCACACAGAAATTTGACTCCCGTGATCTGTTTAACGTTCGAGACGTGGGATATTTTCCTATCATCCCAATTTATGCAGATAAAGTCGTGCAGTTTTTGACAGAAATCACATCTAATTGTTACATTTTTAGTTGTTTCCAGATTACACAAATTGCAGATTAAGTGAGAATTTGGACCCATGGTCATGATATTCATTAATTATCGTAAGAAGAAATACACATTCATTTTTTTCTTTCTTTTTCTTTTCTTTCCTTTCGATGGTCACGGAGGTTTATGACCTTTGCGTTTTATGACCTTTTTCCTGCTTTGTTTCAAACTTTTCTCGAATGCTAACTGTATTACGATCTAAATATACAGTATACGTTAAACTAGTGATAATTTATGTAAAATGTATTGCACTTTCTTAATTTTAATGAATTTCACTTTATAATTTATAAGCACGGATTCACTGATACTTTATACACTTTCGGGTGTAAACAGAATAAACCGCCGCATAGTTTATTCCCTTCTTATTTGAATGGTAATACAGAGAAACACACAACACGTCTATTCCCCACGAGGTACAAGCAAACACACACACACACATATATATATATATATATATATATATAACCTTTGGTTAGCTTCCGCCCGAATTGTTCATTCTGACGAAGGTCAAGCTTTTCACTCCACTTTAGACCGACAGTTTAACGTGGAATCCGAACCACGCCCCATCAGCCCAACGTCTTAACCACTAGGCCACTTAGGGTACCCATTTATCTACCAACCACTTTCTTTATTGTGTGGAAGGATGAACAGCTGGGTTTTGCTGCGCGCTGGCTGCCGTCGGGTCTCGAACCCGGGGCCGATGGATTCGTAGTCAGCGACGCTAACCACTACACCACCGAGGCGCATCATATATATATATATATATATATATATATATATATATATGAAAAATTATTTCACGAAAGTGACACGTGAAAAATATTTATGATGAATAAAACCACGAAGGGAAAAGAAACACAAAGGGGTGCTCAAGCGCTTTCGTCTAATGACATCCTCAGGAACACTGGAGTGAAAGGACAGATCAAGGCAATATATAGGTTACAAAAATAAACATACATACATATTCATATAAATATATATACATATATATATATATATATACACATACACATATACATACATATACATATATATAGTAAGCATAGAAAAAATTGTGGGAGGAGCAAACAACATTTGTATGGAAAATTGACACTTATAGCACTTCGGCCGACATTCAATATAAATTCAAATGGCTTGTTTATGAAACAGGTCACAAAAGAATAAAGAAATAAAAATAAATATAAATATAAATTGAGAAAAAATTAATTACAAAATAGTGCCTTAGTGATATATATGTCACAGCCTAAATAACCATAAAGAAATAAACCGACAAATAAAAAACCACAATATATATATATACATATATATATATATATATATATATATATATATATATATATATATATATTTGTGGTTTTTTATTTGTCGGTTT
Organism: Bathynomus jamesi; assembly: GCA_023014485.1. NCBI lineage: Eukaryota > Metazoa > Arthropoda > Malacostraca > Isopoda > Cirolanidae > Bathynomus > Bathynomus jamesi. The sequence goes on along the minus strand of JAJOZX010000026.1, from coordinate 2,488,124 downwards.
ATTTCTTTATGGTTATTTAGGCTGTGACATATATATCACTAAGGCACTATTTTGTAATTAATTTTTTCTCAATTTATATTTATATTTATTTTTATTTCTTTATTCTTTTGTGACCTGTTTCATAAACAAGCCATTTGAATTTATATTGAATGTCGGCCGAAGTGCTATAAGTGTCAATTTTCCATACAAATGTTGTTTGCTCCTCCCACAATTTTTTCTATGCTTACTATATATGTATATGTATGTATATGTGTATGTGTATATATATATATATATGAATATGTATGTATGTTTATTTTTGTAACCTATATATTGCCTTGATCTGTCCTTTCACTCCAGTGTTCCTGAGGATGTCATTAGACGAAAGCGCTTGAGCACCCCTTTGTGTTTCTTTTCCCTTCGTGGTTTTATTCATCATATATATATATATATATAAATAATATTTGCATTCAAAAGCATAGTTCCTATGTTTCCTGACTTTTGGCTCACCCTGTGTATAACCTTGAATTCGGAAAGCTAATTCATTATTCATTAATTTATAAAGCTTTATAGGTTCCCATTGATTATGTCACAACTTAATAATAACTGTAATACCCGAAATGTTAATGTTTATAAATTACCATTTTTCTGCTGTAGAGTTTAGAGTTAAAGAGGATTTACTTTTTCCACGTTACTTCTCCTTCGAATGAGTTTCCACTCCGGTTAAGAGCAATCAACCTTTTAAATATGTAGTTTTAAACATCATTTATTTCATTATCTTGAACAATATAATATGGAGTTTTATGTAAAATTTTGCCTCTTATTTAATTTTTGGCTCTAAAATTTTAGAATTTCAGTGGGCTTTTCTCGTAACAAATACCACGTACTAATTTGTAGACTGCGTTTTTATATACTTTGTATTTGTTTTTATTGTTGTGTAAACATACAAACAATAAATTGTTTGTCTGTCTATTAAGATGATACGCTGGATTTTTATCAAAATAATGAAATCAATACTTATAAAGGGTAAATTAGGTCAATTTAAGTGAAGGGGAAGCATCGGGATACATTTTGAAACAGAAACAAATTGAAAATAAACGGGTAAAAACAAGAGATAAAAAGATTTTTTCCTCTCACTCCTTAGTTTAATCTTCTACACTCACAGAAAATTCTTACAAACTAAATCACAGTGTTGGTTTTCGTCGTCGTCGTCGTTGGGCCTAGGCAAGCTACGGCTTGGGACCGTAGCGCATCTATCCGGTATAGGTTAACCTGGATGATGTAGCCATAAGCACTGCCGCTGGTTAAGTGCCAACCAGTGATTATCTCACTAGCCGTATTGAGTCCGTTAGGCGAAACTGCGACAGTACCAAGGATGGAAAATATAACCCTTGGATTTCTATTATTTATTTGCAAAATGGACATGGTATTAGATTAAAATAATTATTTGAATATAAATAATTAACTGACAATTGTGATATATAATTAATTATGTTTACATACAATAAAATAATACAGTATACATAAATTAGTATTAATGTGGTTTACAATTGAATTATGATGGGTAACTAATTTAAAATGAATTTATGGCTATTCCGAAATTCAAGACGGTAAAATTAACATTTGTCTTGAAACTAAAATAAGAGTATTCACTACACACTCCCCCACCAGAGAGGAAGTTCAAAGAGTTCCGAACGACACAGATTTCCCCTGGACCTTTTTGGTAGCTACATGTACCTCGCTTAAGGTTGATTCCAAAAACGCAGGCTTAAGACGATCGATAGAAACCTTGTCGACCTTGGAACCGCGCTGGATGAGAAATGATTTGCGCGTACGTCGGAGAACTTCATAGGGCCCGTCATATGGACATTGGAGAGGCCGTTTTGGGACAGGTACACGAACGAAAACGTGGGTGCAAGACTGGAGGGCTGGGGAAACAAAGGTGTTCTGTTGGCTAGTCAATCGAGGGGGAACAGGCTGAAGGGACTGCATGTGAGAGGAAAGTGTTTGAGCGAATTCCGTAGGATCACATGACTTATCCCCTGCAGTGAAGTAGCCACCTGGTAGCCGCAGTGTTGTTCCATAGACTAGTTCAGCCGCTGTAGTCTTCAGATCACTCTTAAATGCAGAGCGAATACCAAGCAACACGAGTGGAAGCTTATCCATCCAATGGGAGTCTTCGTGACACATAAGGGATGACTTCAGCTGGCGATGGAAGCGTTCGACGAGGCCGTTAGCTTGCGGATGATACGCACAGGTATGCGCATGTACTGTACCCAACAAGCTGGTAAACTTCTTCCAAAGCGAAGACTCAAATTGGCGACCTTGGTCAGTGATGACTTTTGTCGGCAATCCAAATCTTGATACCCATCCATGAAGAAAGGCTCTTGCAACAGTGTCCGCTTGGATATCGGGAAGTGGGATGGCTTCAGGCCATCTGGAAAAGCGGTCGAGACAGGTGAGCAGATAACGTTGGCCTTGAATCACTGGAAGAGGGCCAACAATGTCTACATGAATTACCTCAAATCGCTGGGATGGGGGCGGAAATGCGTCAAAGGGGACCTGGTGTGCCTTTGGACTTTGGCACGCTGGCAGGCAAGGCACGTTTTGGTCCAATGTTTGACATCCTTCCGCATCAAGGGCCAAACAAAGCGAGAGGTAACCAGGTGTTGCGAAGCACGGATACCAGGATGAGGGCTTATGAAGATCCGTGAAGACTGCTTGTCTGTGACATGGAGGGACATAAGGGCGAATAGCAGCTGTTGATACGTCGCAATAGAGGGGCACAGACAATCCTGGCATACTCATTTTCTTGAGGGAAAGTGAGTGAGTGGAGTCTTCTCTGAGCAGGTCTTGTAGTTCCGTATCCTTATCTTGATCCTGTGCAATAGCATTCCACAGTGTAGAGCTGAGGGTAACAGAAGTAATCTCTATTCTTGAAAGTGCATCCGCTGGAGTGTTCAAGACACCTTTGATGTGGCGGATATCTGTGGTAAATTGCGAGATATAATCGAGTTGCCTGATGACTCTGGGAGAGTGGTTACAGCTGTTTTTATTGAAGACAGTGACCAAAGGTTTGTGGTCGGTAAAAACACAAAACTCTCGGCCTTCAAGGAAATGTTGAAAATGCTTCACGTTTAAGTAAATAGCAAGAAGTTCACGTCCGAAAGCACTATAACGCGTTTGGGCTGGCTGCAGCTTTTTCGAGTAAAACGCGATGGGTGCTTGTTGACCGTTAATGGTTTGTTCCAACACCCCACGATCGCAACATCTGATGCATCGACCGTCAGAGTTAGGGGGGCATCACTGATAGGAAATGACAGACACAATGCACTATTGATAGCATTTTTGGCATTGTCGAACGCCTGTAAACTATCGCTACACCATACCAATTTCGTTACCTTGCGTTTGTGTGTGATCATAGCGTGTAGAGGAGCAAGAACACTGGCACAGTTTTTAATGAACTTGTGGTAATAATTTACCAAACCTAGAAACCGACGTAACTCACGCTGATTATTTGGCATAGGGTAATTTTTTATCACTTCACACTTGTCTTGAAGGGGGGTAATTCCGTGCTGCGAAATCGTGTGACCAAGAAATTCCAAGGTTGGCTGTGCAAACACACACTTAGATGCATTAATAGTAACACCGTATTGTTCTAAGCGTTGAAAGAGGAGTGAAAGATGTTCCTTATGTTCCTCTTCCGTTGAGCTGGCCACAAGCAAATCATCGATGTAGGCATAAACAAAGTCTAAGCCTCTGGTGACCTCATCTATAAACCTCTGAAAGGTTTGCGCAGCATTCCGTAGCCCGAACGGCATCTTCACAAATTCGAATAACCCAAATGGTGTACAAACTGCAGTCTTGGGAATATCCGAAGGCTCTACGGAATGTGGTGGAAAGCCTTAACGAGGTCTATTTTACTGAAGATAGATTTGCCGTGGAGAAGAGAAGTAAAGTCTTGGACATTTGGTACCGGATATCGGTCCGGGATGGTTGTCGAATTCAAAAACCGGTAATCCCCACATGGTCTCCAGTCTCCTACTTCTTCTGGACCAGGTGTAGGGGAGAGGACCAACTGCTTTTGGAAGGTCTTATTATCCCAAGATCTATCATAAGCTGGAATTCCGATTTGGCAGCTTTCAGTTTGTCCGGGGCGAGACGTCTGGGTTTTGCAAACACAGGGGGACCTTTTGTTGTAATGTGATGGGTAATGGTGTGCTTAATGGTATCACCCATCTGCATCGGTTGAAGAATTCCTGGATATCGCTGGAAAAGGCACTGGTACATGGAATTAGGGGAACGAGGGAAAGTGCAGAGTTCGAGGCGTCCGGAAGGGCAACCTGTTTGGCAAGAACAGAAAGCAGTGTGGCCTGGTCGCATAAGCGTCGCTTGTCAAGATCCACCAGGAGTTTGAAATGCTGGAGGAAGTCAGCGCCGATTATGGGATGCTGCACTTGAGCACAGATGAAAATCCACTTGAAGGATCGGTGAAGGCCCAAGTTTAGTTCACGCGACTGAGTACCGTACGTGGGTATGCGTGAACCGTTAGCAGCGTATAGAGGCGGAGATTCCGAGTGCGTATGACCAGATTTTTGAGGGAATACACTGACTGACGCTCCGGTATCGACCAAGAAATTGACACCAGAGTTCCTGTCCTTTATGAATAACAGGTTGGCAGTGCGAGTACTAGACGCCATTAGGACTCGCTGCTGGGGTTTTCCGACGAAAAATTGCAAGGGGAGATGCACTTCCTAGCCTTCTTTCCAAATTTAGAGTGGTAGAAGCAGATCTTCCCGGAACTCGAACGATGCCTCTTCGTAAATCTTGACCGAGAATGGCTTCTTTGCCGTTGATTTTGTAGCAGAGAACAAACGTGGTTGAGTTGTTGACTTAACTCTTCCACTTTCAACTCCAGTTCCGATTGTGTGTTCACGTTGTTGACCGGAGCTGTGTCAATCTCCACTACTTTGTCGGCAGTTTCTGCTAGTTTATCAACTGGAGTAGCAGGATCCATAGTGGCCAAGACACGCTGAGCTGATGGAGGAAGTTTCTGCAAGAACAACTGTCTAAAGATGTCCTTATCGAAGGTTTGTGCGCGTTCGCCTAGAGCGCACTGCATAGCCCTCAGCATTTGAGTGGGCTTACGGTCTCCAAGTTCTTCTTTTGAGATTAACTGATGTAGTTTCTCACGCTCGGAGACAGTGGTGCGGCACAGGATGGCAGACTTCAGATCGTTGTATGGGTCCTCACTCGTGGAAGTAGACACGATGACGTCACGGACTTCAGAGATGATGCTCGCTGGTAGAGAGGACAAAACATGATCGTATTTTGTCCTGCTAGCGGTGATCCTTCCCAAGTTGAATTGTGATTCCACTTGGTGGAACCAAATAAATGGATCACCCGGCCAGAAGACGGGGAGCTTTACGCTCAAGTGGGAGATGGCACCAGCGTCGTCAGGCATCTTCTCCTATGCTTGCTGACGTACAAACAAGACGACAAGTTACCAACGAAGGAGTGGAGGTTGAGACGAGCGCAGGCACAGAGCGCACGGGCAGGGGTGAGGGGCAGAGGGCACGAGCGACGTTACAGTCTGGTCCTAGTCGCTCGGGTGAAGGGGGTGATGGGCACGAACGACGTTACAGTCTAGTCCTAGTCGTTCGGGTAAAAGGGGGAATCCAACTCCGGGGTCACCAATTGTTGGTTTTCGTCGTCGTCGTCGTTGGGCCTAGGCAAGCTACGGCTTGGGACCGTAGCGCATCTATCCGGTATAGGTTAACCTGGATGATGTAGCCATAAGCACTGCCGCTGGTTAAGTGCCAACCAGTGATTATCTCACTAGCCGTATTGAGTCCGTTAGGCGAAACTGCGACAGTACCAAGGATGGAAAATATAACCCTTGGATTTCTATTATTTATTTGCAAAATGGACATGGTATTAGATTAAAATAATTATTTGAATATAAATAATTAACTGACAATTGTGATATATAATTAATTATGTTTACATACAATAAAATAATACAGTATACATAAAATTAGTATTAATGTGGTTTACAATTGAATTATGATGGGTAACTAATTTAAAATGAATTTATGGCTATTCCGAAATTCAAGACGGTAAAATTAACATTTGTCTTGAAACTAAAATAAGAGTATTCACTACAACAGTATAGAGAAGACACGAGTTGAACGGACCCTATTTCCCACAGAAATGGATCTTGGAATAAACCAATCAAAAAAATTTTATATATTGACCCCCGACTAGTACTTTTCCAAAGAAACCACACCACACGCACTTTACGCAAAAAGAAAGAGGACGTACGTCGTCGCGAATAAACATCGAACAAATTCGTTCACTACAAAAAAGTTTAAAGCAAAGTTTATGTGGTCAAAATATTGTTTAGTTGATGCAAAAAACTTCACTTTTTTCTACATGAAGGTCAAAATATGAAAATAAAAACCCACTCTAATAGACAGAGTTTATTTCCACGACAGTTTCGACGCCCACTGGCATCCTCCTCGGGTGGATTCGTGTTTCTGTATCCACCCGAGGAGGATGCCAGTGGGCGTCGAAACTGTCGTGGAAATAAACTCTGTCTATTAGAGTGGGTTTTTATTTTCATATTGTTTAGTTGAGTAAGATTTTTGTCCTCGTGACGATTAATTGTCCGCGTGACGCTTAATTGTCCGCGTAACGCTGGGCCGAGCTTATAATAAGGGTATTCTGTCTGGAATCAATACTAAAATAAATAATAACTATATTGATGAGGGTAATAATGATAAAGATAATAGCAATAATGATAGAAGATCGACAGATCTACAGAAGCTAAGGCTAACAAAGACCCTAAGGTCCACTCTAAGGTTAGCCCGAGAGAAAGAAGAGAGTAAGGGGTTAAAAGAAGAGAATAAGGGGTTAAGTAATTAGCATAATAATAATAATAATAATAATAAATTAATTATGATGGCAACGGTAGTAACACGAATAGTGGTGGGGAAAAACTCAATAAGGTTGCAGTAATAAGGACGGAAAGACTAAACTGGATTATAAAGAGGTATACTGGAAAACATTGAAATCATAAATACAAAAAATAAGGGAAAACGGTAAGGTATTAAAGGTTTTCGAAGTTTATTCCGGGTTTGGTTTTCGGAAGGTTATTCCACCTTGAGACGTAGTCTTCTTTAAGATTGTATTCCGTTTTAGTTTACAAATACAGTTTTTTTTCCGTGTTGAGTTTACAGATATATAAAAACATTATTTTAAACTAAATACAGGCCTATATACGGACGGTTTGCGATTGCGGATACTTTTGGTTTTTGGGCCAGTTTGTGTAGAGCAAACCTGAGATAGTACGAGTATGACTGTAACTGATAGAGGTAAATTTGTGCTGCCTTAGGGAGAAAACGCAGACTTGCGGCGCATCTTGTTCCTGAAAAATCATGCACCGGGACTAAAAATAAATGGAGGTGTCTGCAATACACACTAACGAAAATTACAGTAAACTGAATACGGATATGGATGTTCTGTCGACTAGACTAACAGAGCTTTATCGCTTTCAGTGGTGATGAACCACGTACGGAAGCCTCGTCAGTACTTTGACCCCTATTTGTTTGGCAATGTTGCTGCCTGCTGTTCGTACCCTGAATAGGGCAAAATGGGTGTCGGGTTCGTGGATGTTGCATCATGACAACGCGCCCTCTCACACAACACTCTCCATAAGGGAATTCTTAACGAAGTACAACATTCCACTGGTTCCCTAACCACCGGATTCGCCGGATTTGGCACCCTGTAACTTTATCTCGCTTTCCCAAACTGAAAAATACCCTCAAGGGAAAAAGATTTCGGGAAGTACCAGAGATCGAACAAAATGCGACACGAGAATTGAAGAACATTCCGAAAGAAGAATATAACAGGTGCTTTAATAAATGGGCTGGACCGCTGGAATCACGGTTTAATATCAGAAGGAAACTACTTTGAAGGAGACAAATTCGATTAGGTATGTGACATTTAGTTTTACAATAAATACATCTGTCCCGGAACTTTTTGATCAGACGTCGTATATATATATATATATGAATTTTCGATCCGTACTTACTTTTAGCTACATTTTATTTAAGTAGTTTCGTGAAAATAAAAGATATGTCGGTATGAGTAAGTCTGAATCAAGTGAGGTATGGATTTGATAAATAGTTTCAAAAATTATTTTCATTAGTTGCTTTATGATATTGACATTACCAATAAAATAGGAATCATTATATATTTGCTGAATTCATTAATAATTAATACACATCGCTATATATATATATATATATATATATATATATATATATATATATATATATATATATATATATATATATGTGTATATATATGTGTGTGTATATATATATTATGTGTGTATATATAAGTAAAGAGGTTAATTAAAGAGTTAAAGACTGGTTCTGCGTCAGGGGTAGATGACTTATCGAATGAGCACTTAAAATATGCAAATGACGTAGTATGTCTGCATATATCATTGCTCCTATCAGCCATGCTGGCTCATAGCTATATCCCTGCAGAGTTCATGAGGGTATATATCTTGCCCCTCGTCAAAAATAAGTACGGAGACATTCTCTCCAGCAATGCAGGGCTATTTAAAATGATTCATCCGAATACTTCCGTACCTATCAACCGTGCATCAACTGGGCATACACCACATGAAAGAGGAAATCTCTGAATTTTACAAGATCACCGCGAGAGGGCTCCAAAGTCACGCCGTGGCCTAGCCTAGCAACAAACAGTCAGTGTGAAAATGGCGTCCGCACAGCAGAAGGCGTTTTGTGTGTTGCAGTTTTCGGGCCCCCTAGGTCGCCGGATCTTACACCGTGCGACTTCTTCCTTTGGGGGTACGTTAAGGATACTGTGTACGTGCCACAGTTGCCCACATTTTTGGATGAGCTCCGAACTCGCATTGTTACTGCCGTAGAGTCAGTGACAACGGACATGCTGGAGCAAGTATGGGAGGAATTCGACTATCGTGTCGACGTTGCTCGTGTAACTAGGGGAAGTCACATAGAGCATTTATGAGGTGAGAGACAAAATTTGGACAGTTTTTCTTTTGGTTGATGTATCACAAATCACTCTGTATTTGTAACATTAAAAAATATTCTCATTTGAAATCAGGTGAATCATTTTGAATAGCACTGTAATTACAGGCCAATTGCTGTCGCTTCCTGCTTCTCGAAACTACTAGAAAAACTCTTGTTACTCCGATTAAATGATTTCCTATGGACATCTAATCAGTTTGACTTTAAAAGGTCCCACTCAACTGACCTGTGTATCTATTAGGGATGCACCGATTAATCGGTAGGTAATCGGTAATCGGCCTTATCGGCTCATTGACCGATTAATCGGTAATCGTCTTTTTGACCGATTAATCGGTTTTTATTATCGCTGTTCTAGATTTCTTTTCAGCATGTAATACGTCGAATTCCAACGAGTGGACACATCTTGAATTAATTTGTGCTTCTTTAAATTTAGCTGCTCCTGTATTTCCATTAACTTGTTAACTGCTGAAGCAGAATGATTGAAGTGTTTTACAATATTTCTATTAATTATAACAAGTCTTTACAGCCTGTTGGGCAAATATGGTGTCATTTATTGAAAGTTGTAATGTGTGTATGAAACATGATTGTGACTGTAAACCACATTCCCTGACACCAGCAACCATATTTGCTCCAGAATCTCGCAATACCAGAAAGACTTTGCTTTTTGAGAGCTTATAATCTTCAAGCAAGTTTTGGCTGTTTTACCACCCCTTGATATGGTGGCATCACATAAATTATATGTACAAACAGTTTTATCCTTTGGATTTATCTTAAAATACTTCCATGCAATACTGGGTGCCATAATGGTAGTCTTAACTCTTATACATTTTAAATTTTATTAGATCTATACATATATTTTAAATAAAAATCTGAAAAAATAATATGAGGATTATAATAAACACTTACACATAAAAAATCTCTAACAAAGAAAGGACATAAGAATATAAAAAAATATTCATGGTCAGTTAGTCATAAGAACATCACATGAATGATATCACTACAACAGACTTGTCAATTTGTCACTTAAAATTGACACACCCATGCCAAAGTATTTAATTGGAAGTTATTCATATTTTAGGGGTAGAAATTTTGTTAGGTTAGATTTTTTTTATGTCATGACAGAAAGGTTTTTTTTTTATTTGCCTTAATATAATTAATAGAATACCTATTAATTTAGTGATCACATCATCGATTAATAAGTTTTAAACACCGATTAATAGGCTTTAAAAATAATGATTAATCGGTAATCGGCTGATTAACTGAGGCCGATTAATCGGTAATCGGCCAATTTACTTATCGGTGCAACCCTAGTATCTATGTACTTAAAGAAACAATACCTAAATACATTGACAGTAATTCAACTATTTATAGCTGTTTCCTAGATATAAGTAAGGCATATGATAGGGTGAACCACAATATTTTATTTGCAAAACTAAAAGACAGGAAGGTTCCCATGTACATATTAAATTTATTGAAATTTTGGTATTCCCACCAATCTTTCTCTGTTAGGTGGGGCAATGTACTATCCGAGTGTTTTGGCTCCTCTCGCGGGGTGAGACAAGGCTCCTTGCTCTCCCCTATGCTGTTTAATGTGTATATCGACGGATTAATTGCTTCACTTAATGAGGCAACAGTGGGATGTTGTATAGATAACACAAGGATAAATAACTTAGTTTATGCCGATGATATGGTGTTAATAAGTCCCTCTGTTAAAGGTCTGGATCGGCTACTAAACGTCTGCGAAGTGTATTCGCAGAAACATGATATTCTTTTTAATGTTACAAAAACTAAGGTTATGCAATTTCATCCTAAAAGCTGTAATCAGCCAACTGATATAAGGTTTAAAATGAATGGTGAAGTAATTGAGGAAGTACAAGAGTTTAAGTATTTGGGTCAAACTATTACCAGCTCCTTCAGAGATGACTCGGATATAAGAAAACAATCTCGAAGCCTGTATGCTAAAGCGAATATGACCATAAGGAACTTTCGATTCTGTACAAGTGAAGCTAAAGACACTCTCTTTCGTACTTTCTGCAGTAATATATACGGACAGCAACTGTGGGTGAATTATAAAAAAGGTTCTGGCAGAACTCTAAATCTGCTGTACATCAGGTCTTTTAGACTCTTACATAAATTACCCCCGAGATGCTCAGCTTCCCAAATGTTTTCTACCCGCAATGTCCCGAGCTTCCCGGAAGTAACAAGACGTGCTGAACACAGTCTAATGCAAAGATTTAAAAAATCAACCAACCCGATCATCCAAACTATCCATGAGTCCTGCCATTTATCCTCTAAGCTATGGACTTCCTGGTACGAAAACGTCTGTCTGTTGTATCTCCACTTAACTTCGACATTACAGTATTATTTCTAATCAATTGTATATATTTCTATCCTTAGTATATGAACTGTCATTGTATTAATAATATTTATCATATGGACTATAGTCTGCCAATAAACCTTTTCACTTTCATTTTCATTTTCATATATGTGTGAGGTTCTAACATATATTCTGCTCGATTTTTTAGTTCATTCAGAACAAAAATTAAAGGACTCATAAGGACAAATTTGCTCGAATTTTTATTTTATTCACAACAAAAATTAAATGACATAATGACAAATTAATCATCAATATAATTCCCTTCTTTTTCTATAACCTCTTCCCACCTGTAGAAAGTTTTTTTATGTCACGTTCGAAGAAATCCCTTGGTTTCGAGTTAAAAAAAGGGATCACTTCGTTTTCGATAGCTTCCCTCGATTGCAACTTTTGTCCATCTGTGTGGTGTTGCAGACTTCTGAATAAATGATAGTCTGAAGGTGCGATGTCTAGAGAATAAGGTGGATGAGACATTTTTTCCAACCAAATGCTTCCAATTGGGCAGTGGTGATTCGAGCAGTGTGAGGACGCGCGTTATCCTGGTGGAATAGAACACCTCTGCGATTAATTAATGCAGGACGTTTTTCTTGTAATGCCATCTTCAATCGTTGGAGTTGTTGGCAGTAGACTTCATCTGTGATTGTTTGGTTATCTGGCAGAAGCTCAAAATGAATAATTCCTTGCATATCCCACCAAACGCACAGCAAAATTTTCTTTGTATGGGGTCCATTCCTTGGCTGAGGTTCAGGCTTTGTTTCACGGCTAAACCACTGATGTCGACGCTTAATATTGTTATAGAGGACCCATTTTTCATCCCAAGTGACGATCCGATTCGAAAACGGTGCCTGCAGTTGCCGAGAATGCAGTGATGTGCAAATATCGATTCAATGTTGAAGATTCGCTTGTGACAAATCATGCGGAACCCATTTTCCAACCTTCACTACTTTTCCTAACAGCTTCAAATGACGATATCGTTCCATTTAGTATCGAGACTATTTGAATGATATAACTGTTTACGAGGGTGAGATTGCGCATTATATCGATAAGCTAAACGTTAGCAAGGCTCTAGGCCCTGACGCGCTATATCCTAGACATTTGAAAGATTTGAAAGACGTTATAGTAGGCCCCTTAACAAAAATTTTTAATAAGTCATTGGAAGCGGGGATTATTCCTGAAGACCTCAAATTAGCTAACGTCACGCCCATTTTTAAAAAAGGCGACCGCACAGTAGTTAGCAATTATAGGCCTACTAGCTTAAAGTCAATTGTCGGTAAACTTTTGGAATCCGTAGTTAGGGACCGTATCGTCGATCACGTAGAAAGTCGCGATTTGATTAATAGTAGTCAGCATGGGTTTCGACGCCATAGATCTTGTTTAACTAATTTGTTAGAGTTTTATAACGAAATAGTGCGCGAATACGATAGGCATAGAGCGGCTGACGTAATTTATTTAGACTTTAAAAAAGCGTTCGATACAGTTCCGCATAGAAGATTAATTGCGAAGGTTAAAGCGCACGGTATACGCGGTCAGGTAGCTAACTGGTTAGAGGAATGGCTTCGTGCTAGAAAACAGAGGGTCGTTGTTAATGGTAGTGAATCGGGGTGGTTGGATGTACAGTAGGTAGCGGTGTCCCACAGGGTTCAATGTTAATGTTAGGCCCATTCCTATTCGTAATCTACATTAACGACATAGATGTAGGCTTGACCAGTAACGTGTCAAAATTCGCAGACGATACTAAAATAGGCGGTAAAGTTGTTAACGTGGACGATAGAAATAGGCTCCAAGACGATGTAAATAGGATTACGGAGTGGACGGATAAGTGGCAGATGCAATTTAACGTAGACAAATGTAAAGTTTTGCATATAGGTTCTCGTAACAATAATTACACGTACACGATGGACAATAGACAGTTAGCGAGCGTTGACGAGGAAGTAGATTTAGGCAAACGCGTGTCTAAGGAATTAAAAGTTAGGAACCAGTGCCTGGAGTCTTGCGCAAAAGCTAATATGATGTTAGGCTTCATAGCGCGTAATTTCGAATTTAAATCGATGAATATTATATTGCCTCTTTACAAGTCCCTAGTCAGGCCTCATTTAGAATATACCGTTCAGTTTTGGTGCCCGTATTTGCGTGAGGATATTGATAGGTTGGAAAGGGTTCAGCGTCGCGCCACGAAACTAATTCCGTCATTGCGCAACAAGTCTTACGAAGATAGGATTAAAGAGTTAGACTTGCATTTACTCGAAACTAGGAGATTAAGGGGGGAGCTTATTGAAGTTTTCAAAATCATTAATAAAATCGATAACGTAAATTTTGACAAACTGTTCACTTTCGATAATAGCAATACTCATAATAATGAATTTAAGTTGCGTGGCAGACGTTTCATTACTAATATCACTAAAAACTTTTTTACGTTTAAAGTAATTGATAAATGGAATAATCTTCCTGCGCCCGTCGTGAACTCTACCAGCGTTAATATGTTTAAGAACCGTTTAGATAGGCATTTTAAAAATATTAACGTTGTTTAAAGTAAAAAAACAATTAGGAGCTCTGGGGGTGGTGGTCGAGGATGAGTCTGTTGACGATTAATGGCAGCTTGTGACATGCCAGCGTGTGATGCCAGCAATAAAATTATAAAAAAAAAAAAATTAGACTCACACGAACGTAGATGTAGCTCGTAGCGTAAATTAACCCACTTTTTGTTATATACTACCTACTTTTTTTTTCTTATCCTCTCCTTACTTGCATGTCTGTCACTCTCTCTACTTGCATGTCTGTAGTTTGCATGGTATAAGTGCTTGAGTTTAGACTGTGTTTGCATGGTTTGTAAGCGTTCTTATTTTACTTCTTTTCATCTTGCAGTGGCCGGCGATGATGATGGTGAGTCTTTCTTTCTCTTTTTCTGAATGAATGTTAAGTGTTAACCCACGAATGATAGATTTTGCTACTTACTTAACCCTTTATTCTCCTCTTTTAACCCCCTCCTCTTTCCTTTCACTCGGGCTAACCTTAGAGTCATGGCCGTAACTACCTATGAGGTCACCGAGGTCCGGACCTCGGTAATTATTTCCTAAAAAAAAAAAGAGACTGAACCGTGAAATATTGCTGCAGCTTTAATAAAAGTATTTTTGCTAACAGGTCCCTTTGTACAGTATTTAATTATAGACAAGGGTTTTGTGTTTAGTGTATAGCTTGGGTTGTGTTTGTAGATGTCATTTTGGTCTGAATTTTGCTCGTCCCGCCGCGCTCGAAAAAAATCTGGACCTCACTAATTTCTAAACCCTAGTTACGGCCCTGCTTAGAGTGAATCTTAGGGTCTTTGTTAGCCTTAGCTTCTGTAGATCTGTATTAATAGCCCTCTCTCTTCCCCTAGTTCACAACCCTTTGTTCGAGTGCGTAATGGAGCCCCATTGAGAAAACCTAAGACATGTCTACCAGTAATAACAAACAATAAGTTTTCTGTTTTAGGTTTTAAAGATGCTGATGAACCGGAAATACGACTCGTTGGTGATTCCATTGTTCGAGGGCAGCTCGAGGAATTCTGTGGGAGAAACCCTCGTCATAGGCGCCGTTACTGCTACCCTGGTGCAAGGGTGGAGGATATAACTAATAGTGTTGACCAATTTACAGACGATACCTCCGAGGACACAACGTATGTTATTCATGTCGGTACTAATAACGTTTTAAATTCTAGATCGGAAGAACTGCTGGCTAGGTACAGGGACTTACTAGAGCGATTAAAGGAAAAAACTAATAAGATTGTTTTAACAGGTATACTTCCTCGAATTATCCAACGTAACGATTTCTACAGCAAGGCGACCTATATTAACAATAACCTAAAGTCTCTTTGCCAACAGGAAGGAGTGCATTTTGCGGATTTTTGGAACAGTTTCTACGGCAGGAGGGACTTGTTCCTCGGAGATGGACTTCATCTTAATGACGTTGGAGCTGCGCGTTTAGGAAGACTATTTCATAATACTGTCTCTTCTTTTCAGGCTGCCGTAACTCGAACGGTCCCAGCGTAAATTCCACAAATTTCCCCTGCGCTCGCGAAGGTGTCGCAATTACAAACAATTTGAAGGTTCTATCCTTAAATGCTCGTAGCCTACGAAATAAAAGAAACGAATTTTTTTCTTTAATTGCTTGTAAAGACTATGATATAATTGCGATAAATGAATCGTGGCTTAGCACTGAAACACGTGACTTTGTAGGGGAGTATCAAATTAAAGGTTATAGACTTTTTGTTAAAAACAGAATAGGTAGACGAGGAGGCGGTGTTATGTTGTATATCAAAGATAATATTGCGAATGTTATAGAAGTAAAGCACAGAATTCCAGAACAGATAGATTCGACTATAGCAGAACTTAAATTGAACGATTTCAAACTTGTTGTTGTGGTTATATATAGCCCCCCCCCCCGCCACACAATGAAACAGCTGATACGGACGAAGCGTTATATCGTGAACTAAAGAGAATAATCGGTAGTGAGCAGGCTTTAGTTATGGGTGACTTTAATTGCAACAACGTGAATTACAATACAATGCAGGGAGACGCGGAAGGTAATCGTTTAGTTAATTTTCTCGAGGATAGCTTTCTTATTCAAAAGGTTGGTGAACCTACGAGGTTGGACAGTATTTTAGATTTAGTAATAACTACGGATGATAGGCTAATTACTGATCTTTAAGTAATAGAATCGTTAAGCAATAGCGATCACAATATGGTAGAGTTTGTCCTCTCAGTAAGTCACTCGAAACGAGCTAACTCGACTAAAATTCCTAACTTCCAGCACGCAGACTTTAGTAAATTTCGAAATAAATTGTCACACGTCAATTGGGAAAACGTAATGGGGAACTCCAACGCAAAACTAATGTGGGAATCGTTTGAAACAGTATTTAGGACTATAAATGAGGAATGTGTACCGTACAAAATTAAGCGTGCGAAAGTAAACAACAAGCCCTTGTGGTTTACTTCTAGAGTAGGAGACATTATAAAGAGTAGAGATAGGGTTTATAGGCTACATAATTGCGATAAATACAATTTGTGGTTACGAAACAACTACATGTCTCTAAGGCGTGAAGCGAAAAGTGTAATGAAAAAGTCCAAGCGCGAATTTGAAATCTCCATAGCTCATGACGGTAAAGAAAACCCCAAGCGATTCTTTCAATACGTCAACAATAGAAATCCAGTAAAAAGTGTCTTGGGGCCATTGAAAAATGTTAACGGAGATCTAGTTTCTGAAAACAAGGAAATGGCTAACTTGCTAAACGAATTTTTTACGTCAGTTTTTACTATAGAAGATGTAACGCATATCCCTACGGTCATAGACATAATACCTTTTGATAATGGTAATATTTTGGATAATATTGTGGTTAGTGAATGGGAGGTAATGCGCTATATTGCTAAAATGAAAACGCGTAAATCACCGGGGCCGAATTCTATATATCCCATACAACTAAAAGAATTAAAAGATAGCATTGTTGTGCCGCTAACAAAGATTTTTAATGCGTCTATTTCTGAGGGGTGCGTACCAGATAATTTCAAGTTAGCAAACGTAACACCTAGCTTTAAGAAAGGCGATAAAGGTGCGGCGGGAAATTATAGGCCACTCAGTTTAACGTCTGTTGTAGGTAAGCTACTGGAATCAATAATTAGGGATCGTATAGTCGAACACTTAGAATTGCATAAACTAGTTAGAAATACGCAGCACGGTTTTAAGCGAAACAAATCTTGCTTAACTAATCTTTTAGAATTTTTTCAAAGCGTGGTGGATGTTTACGACAGTCATCGGGCGGTTGATGTAGTGTATTTAGATTTTCAAAAAGCGTTTGACACCGTGCTGCACAAAAGACTCATTGAAAAGACTAAGGCTCATGGAATCATGGGTGTAGTAATAAATTGGCTAGAAGAGTGGTTGTGAGGTAGGAAACATAGGGTGTTCGTTGATGGAGCGGAGTTGTGTTGGGCTAATGTAGCGAGTGGCGTTCCTCAGGGTTCTGTATTGGGCCCCTTGCTTTTTCTTATACCGTGTGACCACAAAAATTGTCCCTGTTTTTAATCGCTTATTACTCAGTCATTATTGCAGCTTCACAAATGAAATAAAAAGCATTCGAAAGAGAACATTTAAAGTTTTATTTAATTTTTTCGATATCCTGGATATGAAATCAGTACTTATAAAAAAATGACAGTTTTATCCACCACAATCATGGGTTATTTGTCGGACATGCAACGTGTTTTCATCGCAGAAGAGATGATCAAACATGGCTCGGTAGTTGCCACCCAACGGTCTTTCAGACGACAATACGGTCAGCAAAGGACCATAGATCCTAAAACGATTCGCAGGATTTACGCAAAATGGAAACATCACGGCTCAATCAAGAACATGCATAAAGGCAACTCTGGGCGCAGCAAAGGTGTGCGAACCGCTGAAAACATTGATTCAGTCGCAAATCAGCTTGAAACGGACAACAAGAAATCTGTGAGACGACTATCAGCTGTGACAGGAATCAAACGGGAGAGCATTCGGAAAATAATCACGTTGGATTTGAGAATGAAGTCATTCAAAATTATGTGTTTGCAACAGCTTAGCGAACAAGACTACCAGCGTCGTTTGATGTTTTGTGAACGCATTGAAACAATAATTGAACAAAACCAGATAAGATTAAGTGACATAATATTCAGTGATGAATGCCACATCTATCTCAATGGGTTCATCAACAGACAGAATTACCGGTGTTGGTCACAAAACAAGCCAAATATACACTTGGAGAAACCTCTGCATTCACCAAAAGTTACTGTCTGGTGTGGTTTGAGTAGCAGCAAGGTTTATGGTCCTTACTTTTTTGAGGACCCAGAGACAAGGAGACCGCTTTCAGTAACTTCAGAAAGATATGTAGAAATGCTGAACACTGTTTTTGAACAAGAAAACTGCAGTAACAAGTGGTTTCAGCAAGAAGGAGCAACAGCCCACACAACTAGGCAATCACTGGAATGTTTAACAAGATTTTTTGAACAAAGATTCATTTCTCATCGCTCGCAGTTTCCCTGGCCCGCAAGATCTCCCGATCTATCATCACCTATGGACTTTTTTCTCTGGGGATTTGTCAAGGACAAAGTATTCAGGCAAGAGCCATCCTCTATCGAAGAATTAAAGCAAGCGGTGGTAGAGAGTGTACAGTCCATTGAATGCAGCGTTTTGGAAAATGTAATAAATAACTTCCTTTCCCGTTGTGTGAAATGTAAGAATGTTCAGGGACGTCACTTTGAACACATGTAGAATAAATTAAAACTTTAAAATGTTCTCTTTCGAATGCTTTTTATTTCATTTGTGAAGCTGCAATAATGACAGTAATAAGCGATTAAAAACAGGGACAATTTTTGTGGTCACACGGTATATATTAACGATTTAGATGTCGGCCTAGTCAGTACAGTTTCAAAGTTTGCGGATGACACGAAGCTGGGTGGTAGGGCGATTAATGACGAAGATAGAGGTAAAATTCAGGAAGATCTGAATAAAATCGTTGATTGGTCAGTCACATGGCAAATGAGATTTAACGTTGATAAGTCCAAAATTTTGCATATAGGTTCGCGTAACGGTAATTTTGCGTATAGTATGTCAGGGAAAGATTTAACAAGCGTAGAGCAGGAAAAAGATTTAGGAGTTAGTCACTGGTGATTTAAAAGTAGCGAAACAAAGTACAGCAGCGGTCAATAAGGCGAACAAAGTGTTAGGGTTATAGTTCGAAATTTTGAGTACAAATCGCCCGATATTATAGTTCCTCTTTATAAATCATTAGTTAGACCCCATTTGGAGTAGGTGATCCAATTTTGGAATCCGTATATGCGCAAAGATATAGACAAAATCGAAAGAGTTCAAAGACGAGCAACTAAGATGATTCCGTCGCTTAGGTCAAAGTCGTACGAGGATAGGCTTAAGGAGTTAAAATTGACTACACTCGAGACTAGGAGGCTAAGGGGTGATCTAATCCAGGTTTTCAAAATTATGAATGGGTTCGATAACGTAGAGATAGCTTTTTCGAAATATCTCAATATAATAGGACTAGAAATAACGGGTGTAAGTTGACAAGTAGAAGGTTCGAGACAGCAGTGGCCAAAAACTTTTTTACGCATAGAATAGTAAATAGGTGGAATAGTTTGCTGGTAGAAGTAATTAGTAGCACGTCTATAAACATGTTTAGAAATCGATTAGACGCATATGTTGATAGATTGGGTATAGTTTAAGGTAGTAAAATTAAGACTTTGTGGTGATAGATCCCACAGCTCAACACAAGTGTTGTGGGATATAGGGAGGCAGCATCTTGGGTTAGGGGATATTCTCTGTCCTTACACACCCCATTTAAAGAGATTCCTCTGCTGAGCGGTGCCCCCCCATAGTACTGTGAGGTATTAAAAAACTCATGATCTTCACTTGCCCCACAAACACCTTTAAATGGGAGACCCAAAATGGGTGCACACACATTTCTACATTACTGTACAGTCTTTACAGCCACACCTACACTTTTCTGTATATTGTAATGTATATTGTATATTGTAATGTATATGGTGGTAAATTTTGACTTGGTCCGCAATCGATATGGACCGTGGCTTATTTTTGGTTGGCAAGGTACTAGTATTGATGGATACCGTAATGAAATTGACTGGATTCTTTGGATCTGATATATTTGCATGTCGGTTATAAATAGATATAGAGTGTAACATATTTGTGGATAGTAGTCTATTATGACTTGATCCTCTGGATTCAGAGATTCTATCTTTAGTTTTAAATCGATAATTAATTAGTTTTAAATTGATAATTATTTAGTTTTGTAAAAATTGGTCGTTGCCAATGTACAGGCAGTTTTTACATAAATTCCTTATGTTCTTGTGGTTCGGAATCCACATAAAATTGTAGGTCCCCTCCGCCACCACGGAGGACATACACAATACACAATTACGAACACAGTTAGGTAGACCAGCCATGAGTGGATCCTAGGGTCTTTGTTGGTCTGAAACATTATAACATTATATGGCTAACGCCGAGTTGCAGGCCAAGTTCTCTTACAGATACCGTTGGGTTTTCCTCCACTGTAAAATTCAGCAACTCTTCATCTAACTCATTTGGTTGTCCTGTTCGTTGATAATCGTTCAGACTGAAGTCTCCATTTCTGAACTTTTCAAACCATCTCCTACACATCCATTCGTTCACAATCGTGGGCTCCATGTTTTTTCAATTACTGTAATATCGTAGGGGTGGCGTTGTAACTGAGAAAATATTCATTAGCCTAATCCTACACTAGCCTAAGTCATTCTGTATCATTCTACGTATATCGTGATAAAACCTGTGCGAACCTGTCGCCACGTGTATTTTGCAACATTTCTAAAACTATTTCACATTATCTTGAGGTTATTCTATTATTTATCTATCGTCCGTTTTCTAATCGAGCAGAATATATATACAGTTGGAAGGCCCTGGGTTCGATTCCCGGGCGGTTCGCCTCATTTTTCATTTATTCGTTATTTCTCTTCCCCGTGTGCAGAGACGCTCCTTATTTACGTCGTTTCTATTCATATATATATATATATATATATATATAAAGTAAAAATTTTAAAAGATAGGAGGAATATTAATGAAACCAGAATAGTGACGTTAGCAACTATTTTATTTGTTAGAAAACCATTTGATTGAAGGTTTATATAATCGTAATTGTAACAAAACAATATCCTTACGATATTTCCTCATTATCATTGTTTCAAGATGAAATACAGTGTTTCGCAAATGGGACAAATGTATTATATAACAAACTGACAAAATACCACCATTTTTTAAAAAAGTTGTCAGGAATTTGACAGCGAAGCATAACAATTAGGCAAATCATTCCACCTTTGACATATCGCCAAGTTTAAGAGACATTCACATTAGGAATGGATAATATTGTTTTAAATATCGACATTTTACGTGATATCCGTCGATTTTCACTACCATTTCACAAACTTAAAATGAAATCCTTAAAGTTTAATAGGAGTACATATCAATAATAATTACAACAATGAATTTAACTCTTTTCAAATACAATCGTTATATTATGTAAATATTTAAGAACCATAAACTAAGTTTCTTTCTCATAACCTTGTTAACCTTGTCTGAGTTCCGTGCATCGGTCTTTCTTCACACGAAGGTCAAAGCTGGTGGCCACGCCTCTAGTCCTGGTTTGGTGGAGGAGCGAGTTGCTCTCTTGCGCTCTCCACCGTACGTAGCCATGTACACCCGGCTCATCTGGTACCGTCCTGAGCCAGGCATCTATTCTTCTCTTGACGACTTCAACTTTGACCCCTGTAATGTTTCTGAGGTCCTTAGGAAGCTGGTTGAAAATTCTTGGCCCCCTGACAACCAAGCTATTTTCCTTCAGAGTTGAGGAGGTCCCTTGTCGGGCCTTTAATTTGGGAACACTACACATTCTGCCTTTCCTATTTTCCAGCGTTGTCTGGATGGTAATTGGGTTTAGTTTGAGGTTTGGTACCAGTTTTTCGATAATTTTCCATATGTAGATTATGGTATACCTCTCTCTTCTTCTTTCCAGTGAGTACAGATTTAGTTTACGTAGTCTTTCCCAGTAGTTGAGTTCTTTGCAGCCATCAGTCTTGACTGTGAAATGTCTCTGCATTTCTTCTAGTTTATTAATTTCTTCCTTTTTATATGGGGACGTAAAAACTGAGCAGTATTCAAGTTTTGGTATGATCAGTGTTCTCAGCAGGGAGATCATTGCTGTCTTGTCCCTCCTTTTGAACGTTCTTAGTACCTGATTTCTTCCCAATTTATAGTCTTTGAGTTTAAGTTAAATGCCCCATATTTGCTTCTTCCTTCCGTATGTGTATTATCTTTTAAAGTTATCGCCATATTTGTTGATAACTCGATTATATTGTGGTCTGAGATAATAGTTGGTTATTTTTATATCTGCAATCAAGTTCGTGTTAGCTGTGAATACCAGATCTAGGCAGTTATTTTTCCTGGTATTTTCTGTTATCTCCTGCGTCAGCATAAATTCGTTTGTGAGAGCCATCAGCATTTTTGCTTGCTCCTAGTCCTCTCTTGTTTCCCCTTTATCTTGCTGTATAAATATATTTCTACCCACCTTTTTGTATTTTATAAATGGGAAATTAAAATCGCCACAGAGTATTATATTAGGGGATGGAGAGTTTACGGACTTTATTAGAGTTCTAATATCATCAATGGCATCCGAAAATTTTTCATTTGGAGAGTTTGGAGGTGTATAGATGACTATCAGTACCACGTTTAGTTTCTCTATTTTCACTGCAAGGGTTTCCACGAAACTGTTGGATTTACTTATTACCGTCTCTGTCATATGCCTCTCATGTATATAAAGAGCACAACCACCTTTACGTCTCGCTGTTCTATCCGCTCTTAGTAGGTTGAATCCATCGATATGCAATTCTTTCTTATCGATACAGTGTTCGCAGTTATAATAGTTTCCTTGGCAGTCTTTAAGATGTGTTTCTGTGAGGCATGCGATGTCCGCCCTTGTTTCGTCCATAAAACCTTTCAGGTACGAAACTTTGTTTAGTGAGTTGTTCGGTTTTATTCCTTGAATATTTGCCAGGACAACGTTTATGTTCTTTGTTTTGCAGTGCCCCTTGTGCATTTTAAGTTGTTGTCCTTTGATATCGCGTGTTTTGTAACCTTGCGGTCCTCTGAGATGAATCCGCTCCCGCCTACCTGTTCTGATAGCTTCTTGCCATGTAGCGGTCCGGCTCGAGGGTTCCCAGCTGTGTCAGCTGCATGTGCTGTATAAGACGTAGCAGCCGTATTGTGTCCGAGATGTTGAAAAAATTTTGTGTGCTATGTGTTTTGTTTGCTATTTGAGTACATTTTTTTTTCTCCCATTCCTTCTGTTGTCATTTGAGACTTGTCCTTTGTCCTTTGAACTTGTCGGGAGATGATGGTAGTAGCATTTTCTCCCGTACTGGCAGGGTCCATATGTCACGTAGGTCTTGCAAATGTCCGGATGGTAGAATTTGCATTGTCCACCAAATTTGCAGTGACCATTATTGTAGAAGTAGTTGCACATAGGAGGGTGTTCGTAAATACATTCTCCTCCCTTATATCTGCATATTCCTTTCACATAGTATTTACATATATTTTCTTCCCCATTTTTACTTGGGGCCTTTGTTTTTGGTGGTTTCGGTATGGTTTCTTTATTGTCTACTTGTTTTTTCCTATTGCTGCTAATGCCCTTTGTTTGAAAACTTTGGATTTGGTTTTGTGCCTCCGTTTCCTCTGTTGGTGCTTCTTTTATTTCTATTATTTCTGCTTTTGCTGTTTTCTTTTCCTGTTCATTTTTCACAGTTCCTCTCGTACTATCTTCGTTCCTTCTATTTCTTTTCTCTGTTCACTATTCATAAGCTCATCTTTTGCCTTTTCCTCATAATCTCGTTCTGCTTTAAAAACTGTAAACGAGTTTATTTCGATTATGCAGCTTTTGCAGAAGAACTTGATTCCGTTCACTTGTTTAGCGCCCGTTATAAGACAGATTTCTCCGTCGCTCCATTTCAGGCACTGAAATTCGACTAAGGTCTGGCAAAGATCACAGCGAATTGTTTTTGATTCATCTATTTCTTTTTTACAGTATCCACAGGGTAGTATGAATTGATTTACCATTGCTATGTTTCTAATGGTATGCAAATGATTGTGCTCGAAATATTAACTCAAAATGGTAATTTATGAAGTAAGGTATTTGACTCACTATATACACACACACACACACACACACACACACACACACACACATATATATATATATACTGTATATATATATATATATTATATATATATATATATATATATATATATATCACAGGCGTGCACACTGGATACGCAAGGTACGCAGTGCGTATCCAATTTTTTTTATTAAATTTAAAAATTTAAACTTTTTTAAATATTGGTAAAATGCTATTATAAATACCAATAAATTTTAGAATTTATTCAGTATACTTAAGCAATACAAAGTAAAATTAAGTGAAACTTCCTTGTTTTTTCATGTGCTTTCTTACAAGGTACCCTCTAAGCATAGAATGTACTTACATAGGAATATGATCCTTAAGTGCTGGGCGGGGCTTAACAAATACTGCCTTACTATTGGCCACAAAATGTCTTGGGATACACTGGAGTGTTTCAGCGTAGTTTCAGAAAATGCGGAGTGGCTTTGATGATTGTGTGGCAAAGGCGAAATATCGCATGCCATTGACTGCTGATGCAGAAACAAAACGAATAAGGATAGCACAGACTGATCAGCCAGATTTGGAAATGAAAAAACTTTATTTAGAAATCACAGATACGGGTGACAGTTGAAATTTTTGGAACGTCTGAATCCCGAAAATTTTCTAAAATTTCGCCAAGCATTCCCTGATGAAATTCTTAAAACCTTTGCGGAGTTACACAGTAGCTCTTTTGATTTTATAAGACTGAAAAATCAACTAAGTGTCCTATACTTATCTGAAGAATTTCAAGGAAAATATCCCTGCCATATTGCAAAATTCTTGAGCCTGAACAACTTGAGTGAAAGCATGCCTGAACTTCAAAAACTCGTAGAGCTAGTACTAACCATTCCCTCTACAACTTCATCAGTAGAAAGATCATTTTCGGCTTTGAGGAGAATTAAAACGTACCTAAGAAGTACAATGGGCGAAGAAAGGCTGTCATACTTAGCCCTTATGAACATCGAAAATGAGTTATTAGTCCAAATGAAATCTGACCCATCATTCTACGATTCAGTAATAGATGAATATTCCACTAAGAATCGTAGGGTCGATCTGAAATATCGATAAAAATCGCGCTGTCGCATATAAATAGTTAAATATATACCGTATCCAGTGTCCACTCCATCATCCAGATTTGGTAAGTACCGTTACTATCGTACCAAGGTCATAATTTATTATAGTTTATATCATCGTTATTTCTTAAAAATTCTTGCATAATAAAATTATATTATATATATATATATATATATATATATATATATTATTGGCAGCAGCGTACCCCATCGCTAGCTAGCTCTATATCGCTAGCTCTATATGTATAGAGGGTGCGGCATAAGTCGCTTTACCGAGAATAATGAAATCATCTTACGAAAAATAATATTTATTATTTATTGGAAACGAGTCTGCATGGAGACAATGATATCTCTATTCTTCGCAGCGGGGATATCAGACGTGACACGCAGAAAGACACCTGCGGTAATTCTCACAGCGGGATCGTAGGAAATGTCACAGGTGCAACCAGATCATGGGAAGGTCAAATCCGCCCACCAAACAGTAGACCCGATGACTTGATAGTACACCCGATGATTAAGTTAGTTTGTTAGTTTTTTAGAGTGTCAATGTTATGGTTTTGTTGGTCCGATGGGTATAAGTACAAAAGACCAACGACCTATACTATTATTTCAAAGTACGTCCAAATGGAACGTATTGAAAAAATGAACCTATACACATTTCGTCGAAAAGACCAAAGAGTCGACACTCTTAAAAACGAACATCATAATCTAACCTAGCGTAACTTAACTTAGCTTAACCTAGCCTAACATAACTTAATCTAACCCACAATAACTTGTCGATTATTTGGCCTTGTCAATCAGATGTCGTCAGTCTGGAAAGAATGCCTTATAACGTTAAGCAAACTCTCTCTCTCTCTCTCTCTCTCTCTCTCTCTCTCTCTATCTCTCATATATATATATATATATATATATATATATATATATATATATATATATAGGGTGCGGCATAAATCGCTTTACGGAGAACAATGAAATCACCTTGCGAAGAACAATATTTATTATTTATTACAGAAATTGTTCAGAGTGTCCTCCATCATGTTCAATACACATGTTACATCTTTGAACCACTGAACAAGAAATAGCAGGACACAGTTCTTTGTTATTGTTCAACGTCTCGAACTCTTGGCGTGTCAAAGTCTTCATGTGATCGAAGTCCCACGGTTTCTGGTCGTAGACTCTATCTTTGATTATACCCCCACATTGAATAATCACATCGCATTGATTATTTATTCAATGTGGGGTATAATCAAAAATAGAGTCTACGGCCAGAAACCTCAGAACTTCGATCACATGAAGACTGATACGCCAAGAGTTCGAGACGTTGAATAATAACAAAGAACTGTGTCCTGCTATCTGTTGTTCAGTGGTTCAAAGATCTAACGTGTGTAGTGAACATGATGGAGGACACTCTGAACAATTTCTGTAATAAATAATAGATATTGTTCTTCGCAAGGTGATTTCATTGTTCTCCGTAAAGCGATTTATGCCGCACCCTGTATATATATATATATATATGATGAATAAAACCACGAAGGAAAGGAAACACGTGTTACTTTCGTGAAATAATTTTCATATATATATATATATTATGAGAGAGAGAGAGAGAGAGAGAGAGAGAGAGAGAGAGAGAGAGAGAGAGAGAGAGAGAGAGAGAGAGAGAATTTGCTTAACGTTATAAGGCATTCTTTCCAGACTGACGACATCTGATTGACAAGGCCAAATAATCGACAAGTTATTGTGGGTTAGATTAAGTTATGTTAGGCTATGTTAAGCTAAGTTAAGTTACGCTAGGTTAGATTATGATGTTCGTTTTTAAGAGTGTCGACTCTTTGGTCTTTTCGAAGAAATGTGTATAGGTTCATTTTTTCAATACGTTCCATTTGGACGTACTTTGAAATAATAGTAGAGGTCGTTGGTCTTTTGTACTTATACCCATCGGGCCAACAAAACCATAACATTGACACTCTAAAAAACCAACAAACTAACTTAATCATCGGGTGTACTATCAAGTCATCGGGTCTACTCTTTGGTGGGCGGATTTGACCTTCCCATGATCTGGTTGCACCTGTGACATTTCCTACGATCCCGCTGTGAGAATTACCGCAGGTGTCTTTCTGCGTGTCACGTCTGATATCCCCGCTGCGAAGAATAGAGATATCATTGTCTCCATGCGGACTCGTTTCCAATTTTTCACCGATGGCTCCAAGTCCGATGATGACGTCAGATTTGCAGCCGTCTTTCCTATTTTTACCCCCAGTCGTAATTTAACTACGACTACATCAATTTTTACTACTGAGTTTCCATCATTTTATTGGCGTTGGGAGTATCTTTTACCCTTCCCGACCCTCTCCCTCGTTTTATATGTTTAGCGACTTCAGAAGAGCGCTGCAATCGCGTGAGTCTTTTATTTCTGTCCATTCCATAGTTTTAGACATTTTAAAGTGGCTTCTTTTATTTGACCCTCGTGGGCCGCGGATTGCCTTCTACTGGGTTCATGCCCACCTAGGCATTAGAGAGGAGCCTGACATTTGAAATCGTTCCAATAGGAAGTCATGGATCATCCCCCCAATAGTCCTGACCTTGCACCAAGCGACTTCCATTTGTTTTCAGCCCTAAAGGAACACCTCGGAGGTAAAACATTTCAAAACGATCCTGATGCAGAAGCGGTGGTACGAAACTGTTTAAAAGCTAAGAACCCTACATTTCACTCGACCGGCATCGGAAAACTTGTCCCACGCTACGACAAATGTTTGAATATGTTTGGTGATTATGTAAAAAAGTAGTAATAAGTTGTTGTTTTTTGTTGTTGAAATACAGGGTGGGTCTTTTAACTCTGACGGTTTTAATATCCTTATAATTTTTTTGTTTTTTAACCAAATCAAATAAAATTTATACACAACATAGGTACATACATAAAGTTCTTTTGGATATAAATTTAATTACCTTTATAAACTTACAAGGTTAGTTATAAACTTCAATGTGATTTCCACCATTTTCGATCAGTATAGGCAGCCTTGCTCTGTATTCCAAAGCCACCTTTTGTCGCATTTCGACCGTAATTTCACCAAAAGCTGCTTGAATTCTCTGTTTCAGTTCATGAATGTCGATTGGTCTTGTCGCGTAGACTTTCGACTTAATAAACCCCCATAAAAAAGTCGCAAGGGTGAGATCGGGAGAGCGTGGGGGCCACGGCATATTGGAAGACTAGCAATTACGCAATAACTTTGGCTTATTTTATACGACATTTCGTAATAAAGCATTTGTTTTCGTATACGTCAAAAGGCTTTTCTTCGCCATTTCGTCATTTCTGCAGATAGATAAAAGCAGCTTAATGAAAAAAACTTTATGTATGTACACATGTTGTGTATAAATTTTATTTGATTTGGTTAAAAAACAAAAAAGTTATAAGGATATTAAAACCGTCAGAGTTAAAAGGCACCACCCGGTACTTGTAATAATACTTACCTTGTAATAAAATAGTTTCTTCAAAACACTTTGTAAACTTACTTTTTGAAAAACCCTCATATATATATACATATATATATATATATATATATATATATATATATATACACAGGGCGTCCCAAAAAAATGTATACACACTTTAAATAATTATAAAGGCAGTGTTTATTAAAATACATTTCATTTTCAAAATGTAATAGAATCTACAGACATTATTTAATTGTTTTGTCAACGCCTGTTTTCAAACTGACGTCCGTTCTGGTCCAGGCACTGCTGATAACGCGAAGCAATGGAATCGCAAACATCACGAAACATTTCGTTTGGTATTTGTGTGCATTCTCGTTCAATGGCTGCTCTCAATTCAGCGACTGTTGCAGGTTTTATAGCGTAGACTTTGTCTTTTAAGTATCCCCATAAAAAAAAGTCTAGTGGTGTGAGGTCTGGTGAACGCGGAGGGTATTCTACGAAACCCCTTCGTCCAATCCACATCCACATCGTGCCAAGTACCACTCGCAATACTCCACTCTTCGGTCCGGATCATCATCTTCATTAATAGCATGGACTAATCTTGGAATGTAACTTTTCCATTGACAGCGCTTCAAAATGCATTGGACAGACGATTCTGAAATTCCTACCTCACGACTCGCTTGCCGCACAGATTTTCTTGGACTTTGGTGATACGTTTCCAGTACTCTTTCTTGCTTTGTGGGGCTTGTCGATGTCCGTGGTCTTCCGGAACGCTTCTTGTGGACATTCTGAACAGTTCCATCGGCTTCAAACTTATCTCTAATTCGAGTGATGGTAAGTCGCGTTGATGGATCTGTTTGAAACTCCCTCCTAAACTGTCTTTGCACTTCAACTGCGTTTTCACACTTCCAGTAGCATTTTAGAATGAATTTCCTTTGTTCAAAGCTTAGTCTGACTGCCATTATTAATTCTAATGGGTTTAACTTGGAAAGAAAGAAACATCAATTGAGCTATCAGCTGTTAAAGTGTGTATACATTTTTTGGGAGCCCTGTATATATATATGTATAGAAACGACGTAAGTATAGAGGAGTGTTCTGCACACGAGGAAGAGAAACAACGAACAAATGAAAAATGAGGTGACCGCCCGGGAATCGAACCCAGGATCTTCCGATTGCCGGTCAGATATGCTACCACTACACCACGGGCCTCGATCAGTCAGAAGTCGTAAATCTCCTACATAGGGCAGAAACCAATGCCTTGAGAGGGCACCCTCGCAAATCGTGAATATGTACATTTAACTGCAATATCTGACCGGCAATCGGAAGATCCTGGGTTCGATTCCTGGGCGGTCACCTCATTTTTCATTTGTTCGTTATTTCTCTTCCTCGTGTGCAGAACACTCCTCTATACTTACGTCGTTTCTATATATTAATATACTGCGTGGTCATTGCAGTTAAATGTGTATATATTATATATATATATATATATATATATATATATATATATATATATATATATACAGGGTGGGCGGAAAGTAGCTCCCTATTTTGGATTGGTAAAAAATACGTATATTATCCATTTATTTCAGAAGAAATAATATGAAAAGGTAGGCATACATGGTAGGTTTTCTCTAAAATTCAATGTGGGCTCCAACTCTTTCCACCAGCTTCTGGAGCCGCCCAGGAATGGCGTCCACTGACTTTAGCGGAACTCCGGCGGGATGGAGGACATGACTTCCGAATTCGGTCCTCCAGTTCTTCCAATGTCCTCGGTTGGTGCGGTAGACTTCTTCCTTTACCCACCCCAAAGAAAGAAGTCGCACGGTGTCAAGTCGGGGCTCCTGGCCGGCCATTGATGTGGACCACGACGACCCATCCAACGCCCAGGGAAGTGGGCATCCAGCCACTCACGGACAACAAGAGCGAAGTGCGGAGGGGCGCCATCTTGCATAAATATCAAATCGTCGATGTTCTCCCATGTGCTGACAACCGGCCAGACCTAGTTTCGCAACATAGCAAGGTACCGCTCAGCATTCATGGTGTTGCGCAGAAGGAACGGGCCCACAACCTGATCTGAGGTCATACCACACCACACCGTTACACTGAACCGATTCTGCCGTTTTTCAGCGGTAACCATGGGATCCTCTCCTGCCCAGTAGTGGGCAATTGTGGCGGTTGACAAAGCCTCCGACGTGGAACACGCCTCGTCGCTCCAGAGGATGTTGCGGAAGAGATGGGGCCAGTCTTCATGCCAAGCCAGCATGATTTCCCGAACTCCATGCGAATGTCGCAGTCCTCGTCCGAGAGAGATTGGCAGTAATGCGGCTTCCACGCACGAAGTTCAGCTCCTTCTTCAGCACAGTTCGCACTGAGTAGCGGGAGAGTCCACTTTCCCGAGCTGCCTGGCGAGTTGACTTTCGTGGACTCCGTGCGAACATTTCCTGAACTGCCTGCACCGTCTCCTGGGCCCTGGATGTCGAAGGGCGACCACATCTTCGAACATCTGCCACAGACCCCGTGGTCATGAGCTTCGAGTGGCAGTTCTTGATTGTTTTCGGGTCCACTTGGGCACGTGGTCCGTGAATGGCCCGCCACCATCTTTGAACTCGAACGACAGATTGCCAAAACTTCGTACCGTGCCGCTAACTGGGCACGCTCCTGCAGTGTTAAACGCTCAGCCATGTTACCCTTCAATCTGAAATGAAAAAAAAAAGAACGTTACAATTGTACCACTTTAGAGAACACAAAAAGAACACTTTAGAGAAAAAAAGATTACCGTTACAATTATACCACTTTAGAGAACACACCATAACAATATAACAATACAATCACAATTTATACATAATTTTATGTAATTTAAATTAGGGAGCTACTTTCCGCCCACCCTGTACTATATATATATATATATATATATAATATATAATATATATATAAATGAATGATATTGGCATTAAAGACCATTAAAGGGATCCCTTTTGCGCTTCTCTCCATATTTCGAAAGTAAAACAAATAAAAGAGTGGCAATTATAATAATTTCTAATTAAGATTTTCTTGCATTTTCCTTTCTTCTATTTTCTTAAATGTATTTTCGTTTAATAAAAAAATTAAAATACTTTTCTTAAATTTGTTCATATCATTATTATTTGGATTTACGGAGACTGTAAATACCATAAATACGTGCTGGGAAATAATATCGATTTCGCTAGCGTCGGTGAAGACATTGAAATTACAGATTCGGCTCTCGGAACCCGAGATGATGTTGGGAATAATGATACAATGGGTCGCATTAGGTGGCCTGAGCACCTTGCCAGTTCCTGACCCTCCTCACTCATTATTATTATTAACATCGATTTCCTATCCTTATTATTAATAATACAAACTTGTGCCGAAATTGAATTACTTTTTGCCTAAGAAATTGTCACTGAAATAAATAAATTTAAACGTTTCTTTATAGTGATACTTTTTTACCTTATTTTGTCTATAAAAGTCCTAAACCCGTATTGTTCATTAGCCGTAACCCTTTCATCCCTACGCTACGTATATATTTTCTGAGACTGAATAAAATTGTCTGTCGTTAGCCAGGGCCAAGTTATTAAAGTGTCGTTGGGTGCTAAAGGATCGAGTTAAAAATTTGCCGCTGCTTGAACTGCAACTAACAAAAAACCTTATGAACTAAAAACTAAATGAAAATGCTTTTTGCAAGCAACATGTTTTTCGGCCATTCGTCATTTTACTAACAGGATATTTCAAAATTTATATTTTCTACTTAAATTAGCTTATTTATTACAGTATATT
The DNA here is from genome assembly GCA_023014485.1 of Bathynomus jamesi. Classification (NCBI taxonomy): domain Eukaryota; kingdom Metazoa; phylum Arthropoda; class Malacostraca; order Isopoda; family Cirolanidae; genus Bathynomus; species Bathynomus jamesi. The sequence continues at coordinate 2,455,621 of JAJOZX010000026.1, read as the reverse complement.
ATTTATAATATAAAATAAGAATATATTAGTTTCATGCCGCGCTATATAATATATATATATATATATATATCTATATATATATATATATTATATATATATATATATATATATATATATATAGATATTCTCTAGGAAATATCGCATAAATGGTTTTAAGATCTAAGTTCAGTTTTACGATCTTTCCTCATCTCAAGATTAGAAAGTCAACTTAATTATGTTAACGACCTCCCGTGAAATATTCTAAATTTGTTTCAAGTTGGAGCCATGAAAATTATCCGTTTAAACTTTATTACATCCCAAAAAGGGCATTTTATAATATTTTTCTCGTGAATAATGTTTACGGTTGACAAAGATGCAAATTGCCTTCATCTTCATGCGACATTTTTCCGTTGACGTCACTTTTAAATTTCATGTGCTGTACACGCTTTCACAGTAACAGAAACATTGCTCACAGATAACACTAGGCAACAAATTTCAACTTTTTTTTTGTTACAGACACGTGAACTACTGATTCCTACTAAAGCGCTGATGCTGATTTCAGATCTGATATCAAAATTTCTCTATCACGTCCAGATTTTGTGTAACCGAAAACCCCTATTTTTCGTTTTTTTTCTCACCCGCTTCTATTACGAAAGCCGTCTAAGCTACTTTTCCGTGCCACGTTTTATGTTAAGCATACTTAAATAATTAGTGAACAGGGATGTCTTTCCTCCTTTATTCTGGCTTAAGACAGACAGCGGAATTCCGCTGGCGGAGTTACCACCCCTGCGCCCAACCATCCACCCAAAGCGCGTTAGTATTTTGTTGTTACTACTGAAAGGCAAATTCCTGTTCTTAAGTGAAACTTTGGTGTGTCCTCTTCCTTTGTCGCTTGTAGGATGACGAGCTCTCCTTCTGCAGGAACCAACAATAATCTCCCATCATATTTGGGTTGAAATTACCTTGGTATCTGTTTTTCCATAACTGAGATCTGTTGGTGGAAGCGCTCACCATGCTCGTCACTTACAGCCCCAAGGTTGGCCGGGAAGAAGTCAAGATGAGAATGTAAAAAATGAATTTTCAAAGACATTCTGCATCCCATTATTTCATAAGATTTAAGCATGTTTTCTACGAGTTTACGGTGGTTTTCAGCTTTGTGGTTTCCAAGAAAATTTTTGACAACTTCAACGAAAGATGTCCATGCTCCTAGTTCATTCTCATTTAGGTTAGATGGAAACGATGAGTCGTGGATGACACTGCGGATCTGTGGTCCAGTGAAAACTCCAGCTTCTAGCTTAGCATCTGTCAATATTCCTTTGAATTTATCCTTTAAATATTGGAAACCACTACCTTGATGATCCATACCCTTCACGAAATTTTTCATAAGGCCAAGTTTAATGTGAAGTGGTGGAAGATGTACTTTCTGAGGGTCAATAAGTGCTGGGTGTTTCACATTGTATTTACCAACAACATGTTCAGTTCTAGATGGCCAATCATGTTTTTTGTAGTGGTTCTTGTCATCTCTGCTGTTCCATAGACACAAAAAGCACATATGCTTTGTGTAGCCCAACTGTAACCCAAGAAGTAATGATACAACTTTAAGGTCGCCACAAATATTCCATGTGTGGTCCTTATATTTGATGAGTCTTAGCAGCAGTTTCATCGATTCATAAGTCTCATTAAGGCCAGTGGCATGTGCTACAGGTATTGAAGGTTTTTCATTGCCGTTGTGCAGTAATACAGCTTTAAGGCTAGCTTTACTAGAGTCAATGAACAGTCTCCATTCTTTTGGATCATAGCGACAGCCAATCCCTTGCATCAGACCACTGATATCGTGGCAGAAACAAACGTTTTCTTCCTGTAAGTAAAATGATGAAAACTGCAAATGGCGATGGCGGAAATGGGAAACTTTGGTGTTTGGTTGGAGAAGATTAAATTCTTGAAGTCTTGAACCAAGCAACTCTGCCTTTTCTTTTGGTAATTCCAAATCGCGCACTAAGTCATTTAACTCCGCTTGACTTAACAAATGTGGGGAAATATTTGCATCTGGAACATATATGCCATCTTTCCCTGTTTCTATATCACTAGCAGAATCTTCAGATGAACTGCTGTCTGTTATCGTTGCTGGTGGAACTGGTGGTGGATTTGTTTCATCATGTGGTACTGGTTTCATTGCTGATTCGCAGTTTGGGTACGTGATCTTTGATTTGTTTTCTTTGTGAAACCAGCAATCTTTGTCAAACAAAAATAACAATCATTGAAGTGATTTTTTCGGCTCACGCCAAACCATGGGGACTGAAAATGGCATAGCTTTTCTTTTACCATTCATCCAAGCTATTAACATTGCATTGCACTGTGCACAGCAAATATGTGGTGCCCAGTCCCTCTGTTGGTCTCCTAACTTACAGTCAAAATAACACTTGTAGGCAAGTTTAATCTTTGTTATTATGTTTCTACGTTGTGGCTTAGGTATATTGTCCACAGACAAAGCAGAAGTTGTCTGGGTGATTTACACAAGCACGTCTATTTGATGCCATTTTGAATTACCATACAATATCTGAAAAAATGTAGAAAGTAATTATTACGATGTGCAAAATAAAAAGAATACACACCGTAGTACAAAACAAATGCTATAAAAACACACAAGTCACCACAACCTGTCACTTGCTCATCAGCAGAGAGCTTCAACAACCGTTCTGCTTGACTGTCACGTAGCGACTGACCGTTGGGCCGTTGCCCGTTACTATGCTCTTGACTCAGTGTTGCCAACTCGGGATAAATTTTATTTATCAAAATTGTTCGAATTTGTATATAGTTGGCAAAAAAAATTGCTTTAACCTTGAAAAGCAAGTTTCATATTACTGGCATTAAGCCGATTAAAACCAAAATCTGGACGTGGTAGAAAATTTTACTAAAAGTGATTTGCATTTTACACAAAATCTAGACGTGATAGAAAAAAATCTAATTATAGATTTGAAATCAGCATACCGAAATTAGCTAGGAGCACCTATTTGGTCTTCTGTAACAAAATCTTTGTTGCCTAGTGTAATCTATCACGTGATTGATAATTTTACTTTAACAGTTAATCTGAAATTTTTGTTCTATAAATTACTCGAATTCCCGTACACCGGTGGTATTTAACCTTTTTCGCACTGTTACCCCTCGAGCTAGCGAACAAAACCATAATTACTCCCCCCCCATCCCCTTTTTAAATGGCAAATCTGAGAAAAGGAAAATTAGGAAAGAATAACAAAATTTTAGTGAAACCATAACTCAACATTTTTTTGGACAGTGGCGCCAGCTCGTTGTTACCCACCGAAAAAAACCAAATTACTCCCCGGTTAAATCTTACTGCTTTACATGGAATTATGATTTAAAAAAAAACCTATGTAGAATAAGGCTACAAAAGTTTTTATCGAATATCTTGAAAAATTAAACATTTAAGATTCCAAAGTGTTTTCAAGAAATTCATCTTGATTCAAGTGATAAAATCCTTGTTTTATGATATCAATTAGATAATAAATATTTGTAGATAAGTAAATTTCTTTTATGGGATTTATTAAAACGAATCTAAAATTATTCAGAAAAACTGCTCATCAAATATCTCGTTCAATAAACTTGAATTGAGAAGAAATACTTTTGTAAATTGTAAGTAAGTTTACGCGCGTACAGTATGTATTCTGTACGTATAATATTCTCCCAGTACAATATAAATAACAAACCACTTTATTTATAGCTCGCTTCTAAAACTGGAGTTGGATTATAAATTCAACACTGAACTACTGACTGGTTAGTATACCCTTTCGTGGCCTCAAGAACAAAAACCCCCAGGACAACTCAATCAAGAATTATGCAGTGCCCTTTCATCGGCAGATTCCGCGCTATTTTAAACCGATACTAACTTCGTTAATGCTTTAATTATATTTATTTAGAGAAAATTTTTATACTGAATTTTGCAGATCTGAACACTTGTTGCATCCACTGAAGACCTGTTGCTGAATAAAATATTTTCTTACGCTGTTGACAGAGATAAATGGCAGATACAAGCAAAATTATTGGAACTTCTCATCAATACATTATACTCTGTTACAGGTAGCGAGTATTTTATATATATATATTACACGTTCTTAAATAATTCTTCTCTAAATTGTATTCCGTTTAAAGCTTACTGTATATGTAAAGGTTTACTCTGTTTTGAGTGTGCATATATATATATAATATACACACACACACACACACTGTATATATATTATATTATATATATACTGTATATATATATATATATATATATATATATATATATATATATATATATATATGTAGCGTATCGACAAGAAATAGACCAACAAATCGACAGACATACTTTCTTTCCACGCTACCATAAAACAGTTTGGAACACACGTGGGCAAGAGTCAAACAATGGAGCGTCTATTTTTCCCCAATGGGAGCGAACAAAAACCGTTAACAACTAAAAGACGCGTGGACAAAGCGTCTTAAGAATGAAGTCTACGTCACAGGCCTACGGTATAAAAGGAGCTTCCACTTATACTCACTCTCACTCACCCGTACACTCACCATCGAACGTCCACCAACCGCTTTCCGGCCCCCTGGCCGAGGGGCCGTGGCCGCTACTTTCTTCAGGGCCTACAATTTGTCTTCACGTAAGATCTACAGACCACCTGCAGAAGCAATCTTTCGAGGCCCAACCGGAATCACTTCGGGCCTGCGGTTTGCCGGGTCGGCCTTCAAGTTTCTCCACGTTCCTCGAGATATCTTCCGCACCACAGGCCTACGCCTGCAATATCACAAGGCCAGCCTGCACCTCGAGAAGTAACATCACCTCAGGCCTCCACGAAGCCTACATCCATCATCTCAAGAGGCTTAACGAACAACGACAACTAGAATCTGCGTAATAGGTTTGTCTTCAATCCGCCTTCAACAAAGGTTACGTCACCATAAGATAAGTACCCCCTTTTCTAAGTACTCTTGAAGCCTACATTAGCCTACCGCCGAACGGTAGGCTATACTCCCAAAGTGTGTATTTACGCGTTCCAACTGACTCTCGTGAAAGAACGCAGTAGGCCTGTCATCCAAGTCAAGTGTCATTTCAATACCTTATTCCGCGTATCATCCGTCATTATGTCCAGTTCACATTTACGTGTTAACCAAATGTTCTTTTGACGTAATCATTTAACATCACATAATGATCTTCTATATAAAATGATATTTGTGTATTTGTCAAGCATTTCAATTCATTATTATTAGGCCACATTAATTATTCTATGTGCATCCATGCAATCATTTAGCCTACTTAATCAGTGTCAAGTATTCCATTCAATGTACCAAACGCACGTGCATTCTTTATATCAGTTACTAGGCCCATTCAATGTTACATGTCGCATGCCATTAACATACCATCGATGAGTATTACATTATTTATTACATTATTTATTACATTATTTATTACGTGTCAATTAAGCTATTAACATTTCATCTTATTAGCTAAGCCTATGCCATAAGCATAACGTAAAACTACCAATTAATTACTGTCAATTCTTTGTTATATCACAGTGAATAAAATAACGGATTTATTTTCATAATAAACTACAAAAGTAAGGTGTCTTTCATAACCTTAATATTAATTTGCTTGAGCGTAAATCAAGCTGGTGACCCTCGCTGCCATTTCGGTCACTTCCAATAGTATGGTGGATCTAATCAAATAACCATTCATTCCAATCGGTGATACTGTGTAACATCATAAATTATTAACCCAGCCTATCATTATAAACCAGTCAGTCATTGCCTTAATCAATCGTTGCATACAATTAAATCATTATCACCTTAAACGGCTAAAACTAGCTCCACTTATATATATATATATATATATATATATATATATATATTTAGGGGGAAGTGAAAATGATAATTTACAATGACACACTGATATTTTATTGTAGTTTTTGCTCATAAAAAAACGAATATGATGATACAAATTGTGGCAGGTTTCTCTAACCGCCCCATTTTTGCGTGAATACAATTTAATAAACAGAAAATAGAGTTCTCATCTAGCATACATCCGTCAACATTAAATCACATGAATAACCCCCATTAATCTCATTATGAAACCACAATTATAAATTTTCGTAACTTTAATATATTATTTTGCGTCATTCCCAGATTTAAGTATTCCTGCCAAGGTCGTATTGTATACTTGTACGCATCGTGTCTTCTGACTCACCAGGCACCACAGTTCGCCTGACAGCCAGCTGCAGTCGTTGTTCCCCAGCTACAGAATCTAGAGGTAAGAAGCTAGTGAGCATGCTATGAGAAATGAGATAAAAAAATATTGTTACATTTGTTACAATGTACATTTTGACTGACGTGAGTAAACTGAGTAAATATTTGTTGTTTTTCCTTAAGCAATTAAAATTCACTGAAATTTATTTGAGTTTTTCTTATTTTTCAGTTAATAATTCACCTATAGAAGAGCAGAGATGGAATCAGCATCACACACACACCAGTGTCTCCACAACTGAAACAACATCCTTCTTCACATCAAGCTAGGACAACATCCCCTCCTGCAGCAACTCTACACCAACAGTTTTCCATGCAGCAGCATCTATGCTTTCAAGTTTCCCATGCTATTCAGCAAGGAAAACATTTGTGAGTACAATGCATTCTAAGCAACATTGTATGTTTGAAACTCCTGAGAAGTTGTCTCATAATCTTTTGCCAACTAATTTACGAGTGGCTCAGTACTTTCTCTATCCCAAAGAAAGGAAAAATGCAGCTAACGAGCCAATCATCAGACAAATAACTCAGGAGCTACTAAAACTTTGGGGTAGGCATCAATCCCCACAGTTCAGGAAAAAGCTGTGTCAAAAGGTAGCAAGATTCACAGAAAGATGAGCAACGTTGAGTAGATCAAAAACATCAGTGAAACTAAAAAATAAATACATGAATAGTCTCAGTAATTTGTTTGCTATATGTACCTGTAAATATAATTTGAAATCTTATACAGACATAGGAATCAGCGATGGTTGTGAAGAAATTCACATAGATTGAATATGTCGGAGAGGTTAAAAAAAGTACCAAAAAAAGGGAATTACAGCTTCTACTTGATCGGAGGAGTGATCGTGAAATGTATATGGGTAGTGTAGATGTGCATGCCACACAAATTTTACAAAACAGATACAAGAGGAAGCTCTCAGAACAAGTAAGTAAAGAAAATAAAACCATCAATCGTTCCACTGAAGTTCAACTTTTCAGTTCAGTAGAAAATTCTTCAGATGAAGACAATGACGATGACAGACATGTCAACTCTCACGGATAATAATAACAATAATAATAATAATTATTATAATAATAATAATGGAGCAAGTGTAGTTTACGTTTCCCTACATTATCCTAGTGTAGTTTGCGTTTCCCAACTGTCTGCGTATACCTAATCAAATAAAACGTTGAAACTGATGAAAATATTACGACTTAACCTAACCAATCGTCAATATATATATATATATATATATATATATATATATATATATATATATATTATATATATATATAATATATATATATATATATAAATTGACGATTGGTTAGGTAAGGTCGTAATATTGGCGCACCTAAAACAAAAGCACCCCTGTGTAATTTCTTTATTTATGGTTAGATTTTTATGAAATTTTCAGTATAGTGGTTTTCAAATACTAATCGGGCCTTCAATATTATTCCGATGTCCGCCATTGAAGGCCCGGTTAGGTCATCTGTATGCCCGGTTAGGTCAACTGTATGCCCTTGACAAATGGTTAGGTTAAGTCGTGTTATTTTTGTTAAAACTAACGAAAAAGCACAACTTAATCTAACCAATTGTCAAGGGCATACAGTTGACCTAACCGATGTTCGCCTTGAAAACCTCTATATTGAAAATTTCATAAAAATCTGACCATAAATAAAGAAATTACACAGGGGGTGCTTTTGCTTTAGGTGCGCCGTAATATTTTCGTTAGTTTTAACGTTTTATTTGATGGACTCATTTAAAAAATGTCTCCTAAAGATCCTAGTGTAGTTTACGTTCCCCAACTTTGACCTAGTGTAGTTTGTGTCTCCTTTTGCGTCAGGGGGACGTAAACGACACTTGCTCCATAATAATAATAACAATGATAATAATAACAAAATAGAGGGAAAATGAGAAATCTCGCGGATTTTCATACTTCAAAAGGTTGACGTCTCTGCAATGGGATAATGGAAACTGAAGACTGTGGTTTTGAAAATACTGGAAGCCAAATGAAAGTGTCTTTGTGGCATGTTGCAATGCAGGCAGATAGATTTGGTGTATCAGATCGTGCTACTGCTGCTATTGCAACTGCAACTTTGATAAATGTTGGTATGCTCAGCAAAGAAGATGACCATCTCGCAATAGACAGAAGTAAAGCGCGGAGAGAAAGAAAAAGACTTTCGGAAAACAGTGAAAAGTGATAAAGTGAATCCTATTCCTTCCATATACTTCGATGGTCGAAAGGATCAGACTTTAAGTAAAGTGAAAGTCAATGATTGGTGGTACAGTGAAAAGAAGAGTGAAGAACACTATGTAATGATTGCTGAACCAGGTGGAGAATATATTACCCATCAGACACCAGCATCGACTAAAGCTTCAGACATAGCAAATTCAGTATATATTGTCAGTTATTACAGAGAGACATCTACAAAATGATATAGCTGTAATAGGCTGTGATAGCACAAATACCAACATTGGTTATAAAGGAGGTGTGATTCATGTTATGGAGAAAGCACTTGGTAGGCTACTTCAATAGTAACTATTATATCTGCCACAACACATTGTTGATTATCTTAGTGGAGATTAGCAGTACTTATACCACATTATTTCAGCAATCAGAAATGGTACAGTTGATGAACACCTTGCTCATGTAAAGCATGTCCTCTTAGTCATGCTAGATGGTTAACGCTTGCTAATATGGTTTGTAGCCTTTATGTTTCAACAGTGAAATCAACAAAGAAATTTTACACAATAACACACTTCATTGTGACAAGTTATGGTCCTAACTGGTTTGACATCAAGTGTAGACCTAATTACATAGATGGCCCAAGGCATGTGTTTTCTGCTATTAATAGCGTTAAGCATTTGCCTAGAGAATCAGTAGAAATTATTAAGAAGTATATATCCCGAAATGCATACTTTACTCACCCGGAAAATATTCTTCTGGCAATGTTGTGTGACTCAGCTAAGGAACAACGTGAAAAAGCTGCCAGCAAAATCATGAACATGCGAAATGAGACTGGTAAAAATTTAGAATTGAGAAATTTCAAGGTTCCTAATCTTAATTTTGATGCAAAGGACTGGGATGAAATAATTAATTGGAATGATACTAAACTAAGTGAGCCACCTCTTATAATGAAGCTAACAAAAATAGAAATTTTAGCAATCAACGAAAACGCACTGAACATTCCAAATTATCCCAGTCATACCTAGAATGTAGAGTGTTGTATTAAATTAGTGACGGACTCTTCAAGTCCGGTATTTGGGTTTGAAGCACGAGATAGTTTTATCAGAGCTACGAATAGAATGATTTCACGTTATCTGATGCCAGACGTCGAAACCAAAAAGATTTTGCTAAAAGTTTGGTTCTTTATTCGAATAGTTAAGGTTGTTTTTCGCAGTTACCATTTGTGTACTTATTTGCTGTGTGTTTATACTCTATACGTATTTAATAAAACAAATTAAAAAAATAAGGTTTTTTTTTCTTTCCTTGTTTCTTTATATTCTTTGCAACAAAACACTCAACTCGAGAATATCATTAATCCAGAAAAGAAAAAAGTAAAATTCATTAAATAACCTGAAAATTATTTGCAGAAGAAAAATTTTTAAGTTTTGTGTGGGTTATATCTATTTGTTTCCCCGATAACATCGCAAAGAATCAGTTATAAACCAACCTAAATCCAGTTACGACACCCATTTCATATTTTGGCAAAAATGGGGAAGTTCAAGATACTCTTAGAATATTATTTCAGTTTTCTTTGTGTTTCCTAGTCAAAACCATAGTATAATTTCAGTGTGTCTAAACGGAAAGAAAACTTTTGTCTGGTTTCACTCCGCCCTAATACACACACACACACACACACACACACACACACACCACACACACACATATATGTATATATATATATATATATATCCACTCATGGCTGGTCTACCTAACCGTGTTCGTAATTGTGTATTGTGCATGTCCTCCGTGGTGCGGAGAGGACCTACAATTTTACGTGGGTTCCGAACCACAAAGCCTTAATTTTACTACCTTAAATTATACCCAATCTATTAACATATGCGTCTAATCGATTTTTAAACATGTTTATAGACGTGCTACTAATTACTTCTACCGGCAAACTATTCCACTTATTTACTATTCTATACGTAAAAAAGTTTTTGGCAACTGCTGTCTCGAACATTCTACTTGTCAACTTACACCCATTATTTCTAGTCCTATTATATTGAGATATTTCGAAGAAGCTATCTCTATCTACGTTATCGAACCCATTCATAATTTTGAAAACCTGGATTAGATTATCCTTCTAGTCTCGAGCGTAGTCAATTTTAACTCCTTAAGCCTATCCTCATACGACTTCGACCTAAGCGACGGAATCATCTTAGTTGCTCGTCTTTGAACTCTTTCGATTTTGTCTATATCTTTTCGCATGTGCATATTCCATAACTGGATCGCTATTCCAAATGGGGTCTAACTAATGATTTATAAGAGGAACAATAGTATCGCGTGATTTGTACTAAAAATCCGAGCTATAAAACCTAGCACTTTGTTCACTTTACTGACAGCTGCTGTACTTTGTTTCGCTACTTTTAAATCACCAGTGACTATAACACCTAAATCTTTTTCCTGCTCTACGCTTGATAACTCCTTCCCTGACATAATATACACAAAATTACCGTTACGCGAACCTATACGTAAAATTTTGGACTGAACGTTAAATCTCATTTGCCATGTGACTGACCAATCAACGATTTTATTCAGATCTTCCTGGATTTTACCTCTATCTTCATCATTAATCGCCCTACCACCCAACTTTGTGTCATCTGCAAACTTTGAAACTGTACTGACTAGTCCGACATCTAAATCGTTAATATATATAGAAAAAGCAAGGGGCCCAATACAGAACCGTGAGGAACGCCGCTCGCTACACTAGCCCAACACGACTCCGCTCCATCAACGACCACCCTCTGTTTCCCACCTCGCAACCACTCTTCTATCCAATTTATTACTGCACCCCTGATTCCATGAGCCTTAGTTTTTTTCAATGAGTCTTTTGTTCGGTACGGTGTCAAACGCTTTTTGAAAATCTAAATACACTACATCTATCGCCCGATGACTATCGTAAACTTCAACCACGCTTTGAAAATATTCTAAAAGATTAGTTAAGCAAGATTTGTTTCGCCTAAAACCGTGCTGCGTATTTCTAACCAAGTTATGCAATTCTAAGTGTTTGACTATACGATCCCTAATTATTGATTCCAGTAGCTTACCTACAACGGACGTTAAACTGATTGGCCTATAATTTCACGTCGCACCTTTATCGCCTTTCTTAAAGCTAGGTGTTACATTTGCTAACTTGAAATTATCTGGTACGCACCCTTCAGAAATAGACGCATTAAAAATCTTTGTTAGCGGCACAACAATGCTTTGTTTTAATTCTTTTAGCTGTATGGGATATATGGAATCCGGCCCCGGTGATTTACGCATTTTCATTTTATCAATATAGCGCATTACCTCCCTTTCACTACCACAATATTATCCAAAATATTATCGTTATCAAAAGGTATTATGTCTATGACCGTAGGGATATTCGTTACATCTTCTACAGTAAAAACTGACTGAAAAATTCGTTTAGCAAGGTAGCCATTTGCTTGTTTTCAGAAATTAGCTCTCCGTTAAAATTTTTCAACGGCCCCAAGAAATTTTTTACTGGATTCCTATTATTGACGTATTGAAAGAATCGCTTGGGGTTTTCTTTGCCGTCACGAGGTATGGAGATTTCAAATTCGCGCTTGGACTTTTTTATTACACTTTTCGCTTCACGCCTTAGAGATATGTAGTTGTTTCGTAACCACAAATTGTCTTTATCGCACTTATGTAGCCTATAAGTCCTATCTCTACTCTTTATAATATCTCCTACTCTAGAAGTAAATCACAAGGGCTTGTTGTTTACTTTCGCACGCTTAATCTTGTACGGTACACATTACTCACATTACTCATTTATAGTCCTAAATACTGTTTCAAACGATTCCCACATTACTTTGCGTTAGAGATCCCCATTACTTTTTCCCAATTGACGTGTGACAATTCATTTCGAAATTTACAAAAGTCTGCGTGCTGGAAGTTAGGAATTTTAGTCGAGTTAGCTGGTTTCGAGTGACTTACTGAGAGGACAAACTCTACCACATTGTGATCACGATTGCTTACCGGTTCTATTACTTGAAGATCAGTGATTAGCCTATCATCAGTAGTTATCACTAAATCTAAAATACTGTCCAACCTCGTAGGTTTCCCAACCTTTTGAATAAGATGGCTATCCTCGAGAAAATTAACTAAACTATTACCTTCCGCATCTCCCTGCATTGTATTGTAATTCACGTTGGCGCAATTAAAGTCACCCATAACTAAGGCCTGCTCACTACCTATTATTCTCTTTAGTTCACGATATAACGCTTCGTCCGTATCAGCTGTTTCATTGGGGGGGGGGGGCCCATATATAACTGCAACAACAAGTTTGAAATCGTTCAATTTAAGTTCTGCTATAGTCGAATCTATCTGTACTGGAATTCTGTGCTTTACTTCTATAACATTCGCAATATTATCTTTGATATACAACATAACACCGCCTCCTCACCTACCTATTCTGTTTTTAACAAAACGTCTATAACCTCTAATTTGATACTCCCCTACAAAGTCACGTGTTTCAGTGCTAAGCCACGATTCATTTATTGCAATTAAATCATAGTCTTTCCAAGCAATTAAAGAAAAAAATTAATTTATTTTATTTCGTAGGCTCGAGCATTTAAGGAGAGAATTTTCAAATTGTTTGTAATTGCGATACCTTCGCGAGTGCAAGGAAATTTGAGGAAGTTACGCCGGGACCGTTTGAGTTACGGCAGCCTGAAAAGAAGAGACAGTATTATGAAATAGTCTTCCTAAACGCGCACCTCCAACGTCATTAAGATGAAGTCCATCTCCGAGGACCAAGTCCCTCCTGCTGTAGAAACTGTTCCAAAAGAGACTTTAGGTTGTGTTGATATAGGTCGCCTTGCTGTAGAAATCGCTACGTTGGATAATTCGAGGAAGTATACCTGTTAAAACAATCTTATTAATGTTTTCCTTTAGTCGCTCTAGTAAGTCCCTGTACCTAGCCTGCAGCTCTTCCGATCTAGAATTTAAAACGTTATTAGTACCGACATGAATAACATACGTTGTGTCCTCAGAGGTTCCGTCTGTAAAATAGTCAACACTATTAGTTATATCCTCCACCCTTGCACCAAGGTAGCAGTAATGGCGCCTACGACGAGGGTTTCTCCGACAGAATTCCTCGAGCTGCCCTCGAACAATGGAATCACCAACGAGTCGTATTTCCGGTTCATCGGCATCTTCGAAACCTAAAACAGAAAACTTATTGTTTGTTATTACTGGTAGACAAGTCTTAGGTTTTTTCAATGGGGCTCCATTACGCACTTGAACGAAGGGTTGGGAACTAGGGGAAGCGAGAGGGCTATTAGTACTATTTATGTTATTAGTAGAAACTGAGGCAGGAGGGGTCGTAACTGAAGTCTCAAGGGATTCTAATTTTGCCGTCAGCAACATCACCCTTTCTTCAAGCCTCACTCTGGCCTCCCTCTCACGTTCTAACTCGTTCCTCAGTACTTCCATGCTTGAGCACCACCTGCAAACTAACTGATCATTATTATTAGCCAAAGTAAACGCGTAATCGGCAAATTTTCCTTCACAGTAACTGCATGTACTTGACGGGGATGCCATGCTATTAATTAATTAAAAAAAAAACGAGCGTTTGGAAATTAACAAATTATAACGTAGGTCTACCGCGTGCTTATTGTGACGTCACCTGCGCAAGCCCGCAAAAATGTTCTTGAAACGCAGAAACAGGTTCCTGTAACACAAATTTATATTAAATGAATATATACTTAATTAAGCTACCGACGAAGGATCTGTAAAAGAAAAAGTATTAATAAAACTTATCTGTCCGCTATTCGACCGACTTTTTTCTTTCCTTTTTTCCTTTCTCCCACGGAAGGTGACAGTACCCTACTTGATGAAGCCCGTAGAAAGGCAAAATCAACCTTTTTAAACATCGTTTTCTAATAGATTCGTAAAACAAACAAGGCAAAATCAACCTTATTAAAGCTCGTTTTCTAATAGATTCGAAAAACAAACAAGGCAAACCACGTGCACTGGCCTTGGTTTAATCAAATAATATAATAATGAATAAAGTCAATAAATGAAATATATTCGTTAATGAATGATTAGTAACACGAGGTAATTTAGTTAAGAATGCACCAGACACTATTTTTTTAAAGACACTTCAACGAAAACCACTTATTCAATTGGTAACACTGGACACTCGATAAAACACGTCTGTTCACAAGGAAAGACTGATCACTTCAACGAAGGGCTTATTAACACCGTATGATCGGCATAAACCAAGTTATTTATCCTCATGTCATCTATACAGCATCCTACTCTTGCCTCATTAAGAAAAGCAATTAATCCATCAATATACAATATATACAGTATATTACCACACCCGGATCTAAGCGCAATTTTGGCGTGTAGTTTACGTGCCTCCCATATATACACACACACACACACACCACACACACACACACACACACACATTATATATATATATATATATATATATATACCCACACACCACAGTATATATATATATATATATATATATATATATATATATATATATATATATATACACACACAGTATATATATATATATATAATATATATATATATATATATATATATATATGCAAAACATGATTATTACCTGTAATTACGATAAATTAGATTAATTGAGTTCAAATTAAATAACAATAACGTAAATGAGATTTAATGAAAGAGAAAACGAGTTAATGATGATGATGATAAACAGAGTAAGACTAAATAAATTGGAAACCAATGTTTTTTCTTTTTTTCTTCCTTGGAATCAGAAATATCGGTAAATTTTAATAGATACGTTACTGACCATTATATTTCTCTGTTATCGATCCTTTTAATTGTGCAGTCTTTGATTCTTCGATTATTAGAATACATTGGAAATACAGGATGTTTATGAAGACGCGCAACCCAATGTATATAATGTTACCATATATAGTGACATATACTGTACACTGGGTTGCGTAACTTTAGAAAAACCTTGTATAAAAGATACGTGTTAAGCTTAAATTTAGTTAGAGACCCCGAAATGGTAATTTGGAATATCTTGGTTAAAGACGAAACATCAAGCAAAGGCAGATTAACTTTTCAGAAGCTCGGATGTATATATAGAGGCACTTTAAATGTGGCACCAGTGCCAAGTAATCAAGCGACTTCTTTTCTTTTCTTTTTTAATAAAGTTGAAGTGCGTCTACGTTAGATGAGACAGAGCTGGCTCGTTCGCCGCTGCATAGAATTTTGTCACTAATATATGCAATTTCGTTTTAGAATTAAATAAATCTTTGATGATAATTGCCTCCGAGTTGATTCATCATTTTTTGTCCAAATATAATGGATGAGTCAGCTTCTTATAATGCTTCAATGGCCTTTGCAAATAGGCATTACGTGAATATTTTAAGGTATTATCATATTTTTAATTGGATTCATTCAGAACGAGATTTGATGTAGAGTTCTTAAAATCAAAATCAGAATTGGCTTCGAATTTTTTCTTTCGGAAATGGAATAAAGTTTTTTCTTGAAATCCACAAATGAAATCGACTCTAAAGCTCTTGTCTAAGAGTTGAATTGAAATTGTGATCGATTTCTGATGGGTCAGAATTGTGTGTGTGTGTGTGTGTGTGTACATAGAAATATTATTAATGCATTCATTTCTGTTTTTTTATGCAGGAAGGAGGGGCCAAGGCTAAGGCCCGCAAAAACGCCCCCCCCCATAGAAGAAGAAGAGAGCCAAAATAAAAGTCCAGGGTTTTTAAGATGCCTTTCCACGCTGCGTTTGAAAGATTGGAGGTCATAGACAGGGGAAAGATGGATTGAGGAACATTGTTCCAGAGTTTACAGGTCGAGTAGATAAAAGATTGAAAATACCGATTAACCTTTCCGTTAGAGAGTTGGACAGAAAAGGAATGAGAATGTGTGGAAAGTCTGGTGCTGCGTTATCTCCTTAAGGGAGGAAGCACGCAGTTAGAGTTAAGAAGAGCAATGTCCGTTATAATAGCGATAGTAAAGAGAGAGTGAGGCAACATTACGGCGAAGAGAGAGGGATTGAAGACAGTCACTAAGATGATGATGATGAGACGAAAAGCCTTTGATTCCACCCGGTCAAGTACGGTTGTGTGAGTTGAACCACCCTACACATGAGAAACATATTACTCCATACAAGGGTGCAGAAGATCCCTGAGTGGGAATAAAGAAACTGCGGAGCCAGTACAACACACCTAACCGCTTAGAAGCTGTTTCGGACAAAGAGTATATGTGATCTTTCCAGGAAAGATCACGTGAAAAGGAAACGCCAAGAATGTTAAGAGAAGAGGAAGGATGAAGGATTGAGTTGTGTTGTTGAAGGTAAGGGGATAGTCGTGTGGAAGATTGTGACGAGTAGACAGATGAAGAAACTGAGTTTTTGAGGCACTGGAAGGCATAACGTTTCCTCTGCCCCAATCAGATATAGCAGAAAGATAAGAGGTCAGGTGCATTATAGCCGTCCTGCGCGAAGCAAGGAGTGACTGTTGAGAGGGACGCTTTGTGAAGCGGATGGAGAAGTGAAGAGTGGAGTTATCGACGAAGGAGTGAATAGGACAGGAAGTGCGACTCAATAGATCATTGATAAATAAAAGGAAAAGAGTGGGTGACAGAACAGAACCCTGAGGAACACCACAGTGGCCAGCTACAACTGCAGCTTAGATTGTCCAGAAAGGAAATTAGAGATGAAGGCACAGATAAAGGATAGAAACCGAAGGAGGGCAGTTTTGAAATTAAGGATTTGTGACAGATTCTATCAAAAGCTCTTAATATGTCTAGCGCAATAGCAAAAGTTTTGACTGAAATCCCGAAAGGAGGATGACCAAGAGTTAGAGAGGTATGCAAGAAGATCGCCAGTAGAACGTTCCTTGTTGAATCCATACTGACGATCTGAAAGAAGATCGTGAGAAGAAAAGTGTTTAAGAATCTTCCTATTAAAAGGATAGATTCAAAAAGTTTGAAAAGACAAGAAATCAAAGCAATTAGACGATAGTTGGAGGGTTGAGAGCGATCACTCTTCTTTGGGACAGGCTGAATGAAAACGAACTTCCAACAGAAAGGAGAAATACCAGATGAAAGACAGAACAAGAGTTTGTCTTGGCAGGGTGTCAGCACTGAAGCACAGTTTTTGAGAGCGACAGGAGAGACACCATCGGGACTATATGCCTTCCTAGAATTCAACCCAGACAGGGCAGGAAGAACATCTTTGGTAGAGATTCTAATTTCAGATATAATAAAGTCAGAGAGAGGTGGAGATGGAGGAACAACACCGGAATCGTACAGGGTTGAGTTGTAGGGGAAAGTCTGAGCGAAGAGTTCAGCTTTTTCAGGAGAAGAGACGGCAACTGAGCTGTCTGAATGGAAAAGAGGGAGTAAAGGAGAAGAAGAAGTAAAGTTGTTGAAGAGGTTCTTAGCTAGATGCCAGAAAGAGCGAGAAAAATTAGAATTGGATTGGTTTTCACATTTTTGTCTGATGAAGGATTTTTTGGCGAGTCGAAGAACAGATTTTGCACGATTCCGATTTAAGAATTACAAAATTCACATGACACGACAATCACATAACTGATTTAACCGCAACGACTTTCATCTCATGTCGATAACATCCGTGCATAAAAATTAAATAAAACTTTTTATAAAATAATTAATGAATTTACTTCGACAGTTTAAAGGAATTAGCTGACAATGATAAAATTTACATATTTTTTTCATACTCTTTCGTCCAACAGATGGCACTGAAATGAGTAATAACGCTACCAACCGAGAAAAATAAGTTCCCTTTGAAAATAGAAATGGGTCGAGCCGAATGCATTACGTGCAGCGGCCTCGTCACTGCACCCCGTCCACATTTCTAACACTGCGCCCTCTCAGCGAGTTTCATCCAGTCTAAATTGTCGGTTGATTTTACGTAGTTACTTTCTTTAGGTTCGAAACTTTTCCTAGATGATGAAAGCATATTCTCTCTCTCTCTCTCTCTCTCTCTCTCTCTCTCTCTCTCTCTCTCTCTCTCTCTCTCTATATATATATATATATATATATATATATATATATATATATATAAAATGTGTGTTCTTTCAGTTTGAATTGTTGACTTTTAAAATGTCCTCCTTTGTGACTAAGTGATTGTTTGAAGTTGTTTGAATTTTAATTTAAGTGTTTAAAGTTAATGACTTCTATTCAAATTTCTAAAGACTAACTCGCCTCAAATTTATTTCTTTATTTCAGAGTGTATTACGGCATATAACTGTGTATTTGCTTAACTTTAATTCATACGTGTACGAAAACTGCTTTTCGAGTCGTGATTCACTTTGTATTTCTTAGTAATAGTAATTAAATGGACCACAAACCCTGTGTTAGTACATGTAATCACCCCTTCCTAGCTGAGACCTCTCTATTCACTGGCCTGGCTTCGAAGATCAATCTGCGTTTTCTTTCGTTCGCCAAAATAAGTTTGGGCCTCTTTCAAAAAGGCTTCTAAAAACGTGTATCCTCCATCAACTCGTTAAAACTTCAAGGGTCAGCAAAGGATATATATATATATATATATTAATCTAGAACTATCTGAAATAATTTTTACAACTGCTTCACCGTTATTTTATTCTTTATTCTTTTCGTTGAAAATCGATTTTAGGCTATTGCCTTTTTCATTCTTTGTTTAACTACAGTATAATAGTTGTGTTTATAGAATGTTTTCAATATGATAGTGGAATGTAAAGTGTTTTATAACATTGCTAGTTTTTTACATCATGTATCGAAATAATGAGTGCCTTGAACTCTTTTACAGCTGGATTTAACTGATTTTTTCACAAGCAGATATTCACATAAAGGTCATGACTTTACGAGAAGAAAGACTAGTCTGAAAAAGCGTCCTGCTGAAAGGCAAATATTTTTTGCGTGCATAATAATAAACCTTAAAAAGAACAGAACAAGAATAACTCAAAAAACGCTTGACGGTAAAAATTCAAAGTTAAAAACAAAAAAACTGAGACTAGAATTTTCATCAAGATGTGGGGAATTCTTTCATCGAACAAGTGCCCTCGGGTAATGAACAGTATTTTCATCAAACTCTGATTTTGATGAAATACTTTTCATGGAACTAATTCTTGAAAATAATTTAATAAAAGTGGGTGGCGCCAGCTACTGGAGGAAATATCAATTAAATACCATTTTAGTTTATTTTCTTTAGCCGAGTGTCATCATATGTGTACCAATTTTATGTTAATCAGAAAAAACATACTAACAGCAACTTAAGTTTTAAGATTAAATACATTAGAAATAAATTTACCTTATCTCGGTGAGATTCGAATTTTGCGAGCTGCCACCTTACTCACTTGGTCACAGGGGCGCAGCTAGGATTTTATAAAGGGGGAGGCCAAAGCCAGCGATCGTTACTGACAGCACTGGTCTACACACACACACACACACACGTATGTTGCCAATTTTTAGCGGTGTAGAATTCAGAAGATTTCACTTACCTGAGGCAAATATACACAATAATAACAATACATTAATAGATTTATTAACTATCATTAATTTTGTATTGGCTACTGTTATAAATTATATATGGCATTCTCTACTGCTCGGTCATGAGACGTTAAGGTATTCTGAGTGTTTTGTACATTGTATGCTCTTTCGTATTGGTTTCAGTGTGTATATTTTCAGTGTTGATTGTAATATATTATTTTTTTCTTTTAGGTAGGGGATGGCTGCGAAATTAACAACAGACGAGAGGGTGAGCTTGGTTTTAATGTATGGAATACCAGGTACAACAAATTGATGAATGGGTACAAAATTTAAATTCTGTACCCATTCATCGATTTGTTGTACCTGGTATTCCATACATTAAAACCAAGCGCACCCTCTCGTCTATTGTTAATTTCGCAGCAATCCCCTACCTTAAAGAAAAAAAATATAGTCAACACCGAAAATTCCTCTGATGCGCGACTTTTGCGCCACCCTGTATACATACTGTATATATTTTTTCCTTTCTTTCTTTTTCTAAGGGCTATCGCTAAATATTTATTGTTTTTTTAACTTTGAATTTTTAACGCGAAATGTTTTTTTTTGGTGTTATTCTTGTCCTGTTCTTTTTAAGGTTTATTATTATGCACACAAAAAAAAGTTGCCTTTTCGCAGGACGCATTTTTTAGACTGAGACATGATTTTTGTAGGCAACGCTTTTTTGTTTTAAATACAAATTTTGCCCAAAATTTGCGCTCATTCTACCTTTTGAACAAAAGTTTTTAGGCCAGTGAGAACTTAACATTTACTTAAAGCTCACGAACGACTTACATTTTGAGTGCAGCTTCACAAATTTGGTCTCACTGGCTTTGAATGTGAAGCTTAAAATTCGTATGGCTATGGTATTTTTGTAAATTATGGAGTGACTTGTTTTTCCTCGATTTCAGAAAAAGAGTATTAAATTTTGTACAAGCGTGGTCTGACTAGATGCACAAAATTATTTATTTTTTACTACAAACAACGCAAATTGTAAAGTAGCCGAAATTTTGTTTTTGCTTGCTGCCGACAAGAGTCACGATGGATTACTCAGATAAACAACTTTTTGGCCACCAAAACTTTGCTCTAAACTTTTTTGTAGTGAACAGTGGCGGCTCGTGACTAAAAATTCTAGGGGTGCTGTCTCTAAGAATGGGTTGAAATAATTACTGAAATAAAAGGATGAGCATTGAGCAATGAATAAAAGTTTCAAAAGTTATTGAAAAAGTTATTCAGTGAGCTCATCTTTATATTGTTCTTGATTATTTCAATTGTAAATAAAAAATTTAGGGGTACTGCAGTTCCGCAGTGCCTACCGACGAGCCACCACTGGACTAGTGAACGAATTTGTTCGATGTTTAAATAAAATTATTCGCGACGGCGTTCTCTATCTTTTGCTGTAAAGTGCGGGTGGTATAGTTTCTTCTGAAAAAATGTTATAGCCTTTAGAAGAGCCGTCCGCGAAGTGCTCCATCCATCCATCGTGTTCTGCCTATCAGGCAGGTCCAACGCATGTATCCCGCCAAAGTGTTCTATCCTGAGCTATCCTTTTCTTCTCATGGTAGCTCCTGTCTGCCTTCAAATCATCCAGCATTACTTTCCTTTTCATTCCCCTCGGCCTTCTACCTTCATATCTACCATCTCTCACCTCCTTCAACAATCCTTCTCCTCTCAACACATATCCGATCCATTTCTTCTGTCTTTCTCTTATCACCTTAACGAGTCTTCTTTCCTCCCTTACCTGTTGCAGTACTCCCTCATTACTTTGGTGTTCCCTCCAGCTTATCTTTAGCATTCTTCTCCAAATCCACATTTCAAAGCTTTCCAGGAGTTTCTTTTCAGTTGTTTTCAGTGTCCATGTTTCTGCTCCCAGAGCTGGGCAGTATTTAAATACATTTGTATTTAAATACGTATTTGAATACATTTGTGCATTTAGAACTGTATTTATAAATACATTGTTTTTCATGTATTTAAATATAGTATTTAAATACTTTAATGAGTATTTAAATATAATGTATTTAAATACTCAAAATATAAAAATGTAAATACTTTTACTGGTTTAATACACGTTCTGTACTAGCACAGTACGACGCGTCGACAGTGTAGTACAGCATGGTTCATGTTTCAACGTGTCAGTTCAATCAGTTGTGTGCCACTCTTAGTCGAAAGCAGTTGATTTCTTTATCGTGTGCGTGTCATGGCTTCAACAAGCAAATTTGTATGTATTTAAAATGTATTTAAATACAATTGATGTATTTTGCATTTAGTATCTAAATACATTCGTAAAATGTATTTAGTATTTAGTATTTAAATACATTTCTCCCATGTATTTAGTATTTAAATACATTCAGTGTATTTATTGCCCAGCTCTGTCTGCTCCATACATTACCACACTCCATATCAAGCTTTTTACTAACCTTTTCTTCAGCTTCAAGTTGAGTTTACCTGTAAGTAGTCTTTTCTGTCTCTCAAAAGCTATCTTACCCATACCAATTCTAGATCTTACTTCCTTATTGCAATCTCCATTGTTGGTTAATAAACTTCCCAGATATTTAAATTGCTCAACTTCTAAGGTCCGATTTCCTATCGTTAGGTTCATTTGTGCTCCTTTCCTTCTTGCAATTTCATTACCTTTGTCTTGGTCTCATTAATTCTCATTCCGAATTCTTCCGCCGTTGTTGTCAAGCTATTGACCATTCTTTGCAGTCCTTCCTCATTATGGTGAATTTGTAGTTTCGGATGTTAAATAACACGGGGGACAGGAAGCATCCTTGCCTGACCCCTCTCCCAACCAATTCAGGCTCCGATTCTCCTCCTGCAACTCTAACAGTCACAGTCTGCCCAAGATATAGATTTTTTATCAGCCTATGGTCCTTCCAGTCAACATTAATAGTCTTCAATATTTCCATTAGTTTCCTCCATTGGACTCTGTCAAAAGCTTTTTCGTAGTCAATAAAACAAACAAACATTTCCTGATCATGTTCCAGCACTCTCTCTCCCATCATTCTCATAATACCAATAGCTTCTCTTCTTCCGCATTTTGACCTAAATCCAAACTGATCCTCTCCAATGTACTGCTCAGCTCTGTTCGTTAGTCTTCTGGTTAGTATCCTTAGCATTATTTTTGATGCATGGCTGACCAAGCTTATGGTTCAAAATTCTGAACCCTTGGTAGCTCTCGGTTTCTTGGGGATAGTAATCATAGAGACTCTCATAAAGTCAGCAGGCCACTCTGGAACTTGTTTTAAGTAATACATTCACCTCCTCTCTAGCATCACCTTCAAGACTAAAGTGACCATATTTTTAGGAGCAAAAAGCGCGACATTTTTCTCTTTTTGGAGTTATAAACTAAAATGACTATATTTTCAGGAGCCAAAAGCGGGACACTTCTCTACCTCACACACACACATATATATATATATATATATATATATATAAAACATAATTATTACTTCACTACTTGTATTTTTCTCTTGAGTATATGATTATGAAAAAAATTAACTCAACTGAGAATGGCTTATATCTATGATATACCAATACACAGTATTATCGTACTTGCTTTTCAATTCCCATACTTTTCAGTAGATGAAATCTTCTGAAGTAACTCCGGAGTTGATTTCAACATAGTGTAGAACTCCATACAGGTTTGATTGAAGTTTATTTTAGTTAAAAGTAAAGCTTTTAGAGTTGAGACTTTCAGTTGTGCTTTCTCAGATGTCCACGTCTTATTCATTTGAGAGAAAGCACGTTCAGTCGAAACATTAGTTCCTGGAAGACAGAGTATGAACTGAACTAATGCTGACATTCGTTGATGATTGACATCTCTGGCATTAAAATGAGTGAATACTTCCACCCAGCCCTGGTCTGTTGATAATTTAGATGCATTCCACTCTGCTACTTTCTCATCACTAATGTACTTTGCGAAACACATGAACTCATCAAATAAATTAATGTCAAATTTAGGGTCAAATAGTTGTTTTTCAGCAGCAAAATCCATTGTTTTATCAACAACTGACCACTCTGGAACTTGTTTTAAATAATTATTAATAAAGTCCACTGCATACACTCAACGTTTGGCAAGTGACCCGACCACTGATCCAAGTACTTAACACATGTGTCATAAAACTCAACTAATATTTTCTTTACAGATAAGGAATCATTAGAATCAATCAACCCACCTTGTTCAAGTTTGTTTACAAGACTCCTGACTGAGAGTGGCACAAACATATTATCTTTCTTTTATTGCAAATTATCCTTCAAATCAGAAATTGCACTCATCACTTCCACAACTGATATATGTTCACCCTCAATCTTTAAAACCACTTGGTGAAAGGTGGCTGCTTGACAGTGCACAAAGTTGAGCCAGATCTCTGATCGTGGGTTTTCAAAAAAGTTTTTCAGTATCACTGGACACTTGCTTTGGCTCAGAAAGTATGATCTTAGACCAGGGAACAACTTGAGTATTCTTTCAACTGCAGGCATTAATGCCAACCACCTTGTTTTACTATATCCCAGTAACTGTTTATATTCAATGTCCACAAAATCACAAAACTCTTTCAGCTCTTCTACTCGAACAGTATAAATGTAGAAATATGAGTATATTTTCACAACCACTGTTTCCACATCAATTGGCAGACAATCACTGGCAGACTGAACAGCATTATGTACAATATGTGCAAAACAACCAATCCCAATTAGTTCTCTACCAATGTAGTCATTTAGCTTCCTGAAAATGTTATTCACGCCTTTTCTTGCAGCACCACCAAAATTACAGTTAGTGTTATCACCACAGAAAGCAACTGATTTTCTGCTCAGGTCATGCTCTTCAATAATATCAGTTAAATATTTCGCCACAATATCTGAGGTTTCTCCAGGCTGAGATTTAAAGTCATTAGGCTTCACTTGAGTACCTTCATATGGCTGAAAGAAGCGAATTAAAACAGGAAACAGCTTGATGTTTCCATGGTTGCTTGCATCAGTTAGCAATGCTATGCAATGAGCATCCTTTAATTTTTTTTTTAATTCTGTTTCAGCATATGGTGCAAATACATTTGAAACAATCGCTTCGCACTTTGTTCTGTCACATGAAAATTTTGGTTCAAAGCATGTTTTCAAAATTTTTGTTGTACAGTCAGTAGATCTGAAGCTTTGATTTTCCCTGACTGTATGGTAAGCAGCTACTTCTAAGCCCTTATTACTAGGCGTCACACTTTTAAAATAACCACTCACTATCTTACTAGATGAAGCACCGATATCAACCGATTTGTGTCTTTTTGAGCCAAGATGCTGAGTAATATCATTAATCCCACCATGTCCAATGCTGAAGTCACTTCTACATTTCTCACACCGTACATCACTTTCTGTTGTTGTTTTTGTAATAAATGGATATTTAGACTGCAGATGTGCATTAAATGTACACTTCCTTTTAGTTTTAGACATTTTGTGTTGTCAAATTAGGCCTACGACCTTATGTACGATTATTTTTTATTACAGGGACGTGCGGTGCGTAATAACTCAGGGTAGGCAGTAGGCACTAATAAAATCAATTGCCAATAAAGGGTCTGAAAACTGTATTAACAATAATTACCATCGAAATATAGAAATTAGGCATGCATCGCATTGTTACTCAACTTAATAAAACTGGTCAGAATTTCATAGCTATTTTATACCAACTAATATCCCGGTAATTAATAAAAATATTAAAAACTCAAAATAAAATTTTAGTTATATAAGTATTTACTTGCATTATTTGTAGCGTTGCACGTTGCTACATCATACGCCCGCTCCATGGGTTGCTTCGTAGGCAGGTTAAAAATTGCTTTTATTTCCTATTGTTTTAAAGGAAAAAGCTTGGATTGACGGCACGCGCTACGAAGAATTTAGCTATTATAATTTCTATGCAGGATAAAAAGCATAGCAATATGTGCCTGCTTCAGCATTACACATAATGCTACTTACAGAATTAGCATGAAATTCGTATGTATTTTAAGAGAAAGCATTAAGGAACTGAAAGAATGAAGTTTAAATAACGAAAAAAGTTACTTTTTTAGATTTTTAGATTTTATGTTAGGGCAGGAACTGCCTACCTTGCCTACCCTGAGGGCACGTCGCTGGACTACGATACAATTAATAACTTTCCTTATCCTTCAAACGAAAAAGTTTAACCTAGCTGCCAAAAAAAAAAAGGATGCAGCGATAAAAATTAATTAAGGTTACTAATTAAGAAAACATAAAAACATAAAAGCGTTACACTACAACACAACTTTACACAGAGGCCGCTAATGAAACACTGAAACGCTAGTCGGGAATCACGGCACTGCCGCACGGCAACATGTATCGTACCAGTTCAGTTTGCAAGTTAGTTTTAGATTTGGAATTCGGAATGTGGTATAATTCTATTAATTCATAAAGGACATCTAATGTCTAATGTAACAGTAATTTTAATAAAGCGGGACATTTATGAAAATTTGCTCCAAATGCGGGACATTTTCGGGACATTTTGAAGAGAGGGACACATGTCAAAAATTCGGGACTGTCCCGCCCAAAATCGGGACTCTGGTCACCTTATTCAAGACTCTTCAGAAGTTCTGCTGGCACATCATCTGGTCCTGGGGCCTTGCCATTTCTTAGGTCTTTTACAGCCATTTCTACTTCTCTTTCCAATATGTCCGGTCCCATACAATCTATTTCCACCTCATCTGCTTCCTCCATTTCGATATTATTAGGTTTGTTCTCTTTATCATAGAGTTCTTCAATATATTCAAGCCATCTCTTCCTTATATCTTCTGGTCTTTTTAGTTTTTCTCCATTTCTCCCCTCTATTTCTCGCACTCCGAAGCTACTTCTTTTCCATCTATTTATGGCTAACTTTTTGGTACATTAAATCAGTTCTTCCTTTCCTTTCTAATTCCTCCATTTCCCTGCATTACTCTCCAAGCCACATCTCTCTTGCTTTATCATTTTCTCTTCTCAGTTCGTTATTCAACTGTCTGTATTGTTGTCTTCCTTCTTCCGTATTTATACTCTCCATTTTCTTCTTCCTTTCATTTTATCAAGCATCTCTGTAGTGACCCAGGGTTTCCTTGCTTCTCTTTTCACATAACCGATATTTTCCTGCGCACTCTCCTTTATTGTATCCCTCAGTCTATACCATCTTTCTTCATTTGTCATATGAATGTGGCCGTCATTTCTTTGCCTCCTTATCTCTTCATTCACCTTTTTAGTAAAAACTATCCTAGCGAAGTGCTAGTCAGGGTCAAAAACGATTTGTCGATAAAAAATCGTGACTTTGCGGGAAGAAAGCTATACAGTACTATTAGAGATATTGTCAAAAGACATTTCTGTGAAACATTTCTGAACATTTCTGTAAAAGGGATGTGGGGTATTATCAAATACCACTTTGAAACAGGGTCAACTAAAAAACGACGAAAAATCAAGACCAGTACTTCAAGGTTACATGTTTAATAGATAAAGGACAATCAAGTCGTAATTTGCAACAGGACCTTAATTCTTCAACATTGCGTAATAATGCGACGTCGATTGCAGGAGGCAGGGTTGCACGGAAAAGTTGCTGCCAAAAAACTGTACCTGAGACTAGGAAACAAGTCTAAAGAGGGTAAAATATATACGACGTCATGGCCACTGAACGTTGACTGATTGGACGAAGGTTCTTTGGGTCTAAAAGAAGACAGTACGTATGACGGCGACAGGATAAGAAATATAATAATATATGCTTACAACCAGGGCCTATCAGAGTGGGGGGGCTAGGAGGGCCATTTGGCCTGGGCCTGAAGCTTAAGAGGGGCCTCAATTTTAGAAACTTTCACGTTTGAATATAATGTTTTGCAGTGAACGTAATAATTGGGTTTAGCTATGGGCCTCAAAGGCTGGAAGTGGCCCGGGCCTCTTTGGACCTCTGAGAGGGCCTGCTTACAACCAACAGTAAAGCATGGTCGGGAATCTATCAATGTTTGAGAGTTCATAAGTCCATTAGTTCCCTTGTGAAAATCGATGGTACACTAATTAAAGAGAAATACAAACGAATTCTTCAAGTGTACGCTGTACCAGATGAAAAGCGTTTGATTGGAGAAGGGTTTACCTTCCAACAAGATAAAGGCCCCAAACACACGACACGAATTGTAAAAACATATTTGAAGGGGAAGGAGGACGCTGGAGAAATAAAAATTATGGAATGACCATCACAAAGCCCTGACATTAATCCAGCTGAGGCTATATGGGACTCTATATACGCTGAGAAGGATAAACTGAAGCGATCTAATTTTGAACAACTGTGGAAAGACCCGCAGAGTACTTGGATAAATATTCCATCATCAGTGGTAAAGAAATACACTGACAGCATTATTAACAGAGTCCAAGCTGTTAAAAGGGCAAAAGGGGGACACTAAATAATATTGGCATATGTATTTTGGTCTATGTGATTATTTACTGAAATACTAATATATATGTGTACATGTTTTACACTCTACTGCCTCATGCAAAATATACATATACGACCGATTGATGGCTATAAATACCCAAATACCATTTGGTTTTATATAGAAAAGGAAGGTTTGAGAAGTTTTCCCAAGTTTTGTCTAGCTCACTCACCTATGAAGGACATGAGCAGCTCGCAGCACCATTGCCAAATATATAGAGGGTAAATACACTAACGAAACTTCCGCATTTGCCATTACTTATCGCCTGAAGATACAGAGATAAGGTTTTAGAGACCGGTTAATAGAAAGAATATTGCAATTAAAACCATATTTTTTGTATGTTTTATGTATTTTTTATCATAATATTTTTTGTGTGCCGCCTGTGCTCCAGCATTTGGAAAATGTGCCAGCCTGAGAAAAAGTTTGAGCACCCCTACTCTAGCTATTTATTATAAAATCGAATGCATGATTCTTCAGGAGCACAAATCCAATGGTATGATTCCAGAGCTTGCTCTACACAGGCTGAGCTAAAAATTCAGTGCATCCACGCACCCACAGTCCTGTATATCGTTTCTGTGTTAATAATTTTCATATTTGTCTTCTTTGTAAGATCATGTATTTTATTTTGATTTCTTCATAAATATATAAGAATAATTAATTCCATTTACAGCATGAGTCATATAATAATTAATGATAAATTCTATCATCATCAGTATATGTTATGACTAATTTTAGAAATTGTTGCGAAATAATTTTGATTATTACAGAAAGTTAAGTAAAATTTTTTAAATATTCTATGTTATTTTAGAATCAGTGTTTACTGTTATCGAACATTCTCCCTTTATTTACCTGTATATATATAGATATATATATTATGAACGAATGGAATATACATATCCCATTCGTGTAAGTATTAGCTTCAAGATTTAATTAATTAATTTTTTTATGTAAAACATTATCCTCCAAAATTAGAGCTCTTCTTATCAGGGTTCGCCCTTGGCCTCATTTGCAACGTAATCTTGCGAAGAATTACAGCTGGATTCGTAAGCTGAAACGGTTTACTAAACTCTCATTGTTGCACTTTCATTTCTGATTCAATTTCTGGAAATAATTATGTTTCGAGGTTTTGTTAACAGGAAGCTCTTGCGAGCAAGCATTTCCAAACAAGCCTCTTGAGCCCTATTTTACACTTCCATCTCGGTCGTTCTGTGCCGACAATACGTTATAGTTATTCGAGGTGTTTTTAATGTTTCTTTACGTATTATTAAGCTTGTTTTAATGTTGCTTTGAATTTTCAATTAAATTAAGGTTTCTTTGATGTATTTTATTATAATTTCAGCCATAAAATTTAATTTATGAAAATTATTAGAGGATTTCAATTAATGTTTTGAATATAGAAATTATTTTATTTTAATATCCTCTTATTTAATGTTTATACGCGTAATATTTAATCTATACTATAAGAAGGGAGTCCTGTCCGTCCGTCCGACACCTTGTATTTACTATTAAGCGATTCTGAACATAGAAATAAATGCGCTTTGCTGCTGTGTTTCAACTTTTTACTCGAGAGCGTTAAGTATAGAACAAGTGCAAGAATACGAGTATTTGGGACAATGGTTCAGTATTAGAGGTGATCACCAAACACGTTTAGAAAAGAAGAAAAGTAAGATAAATTTCGTGATAGCAGATCTAAAGAGATATGGAGATCCAGCAACAGTGGGCCATTGATCAATGAAGGTGAAAATAAAATTGTATGAAACCATAATAATACCTACAATATTTTATGGAATGGAAACAGAGAAGAGAACAAGGACAAAGGATATTGAAGAAGTGAAACAAATGCAGAGAAGAATTATAAGGGAAATAACAGGAATGAAATGTAGTACCCCATATTGGGGATTATTAGCTGAATTAGGAGTGTGGCCAGTCAAAGAAAAAATTGGATACGAGAAGATAATGCTAATGAACAATATATTAAACTCAAATGAGGATAGATTAATTAAAATAATAACCGAAGATCAGTTGAAAAATCCATACCCAGGATGTTGGGCAGAGGAAGTGGCAGAAATGTGTAAATTATATAAAGTAACATTAGAGGACTTGAAAATGATGAAAAAAAGTGAATTAAAGAAAAGTGTATGACAAAAAATTAATGAATATTCACAGGAAGAACTAATAAAGAGGAAAACTAAAATGAAAAAAACCAAGATTCGTTGATGAATTTAAAAGAAAATCATATATTGAAAATATGAAAGTAAAGAATATGAACATTATAATTGAAATCCGATTAAATATGGTAGAGGTGAAAGAAAACTATAAAGGAAAATATAAGGACATGAAGTGTAAAGTATGCGGGAGAGAGAATGATACGACAGAACACTCGTTTCATTGCGAAAAACTAAGAAACATAGTGGAGGAGATGATGGGAGTAGAGAATATAAAGAAGCAGACAGTATACAAAATTATATTGTAAAAATAATGGAAATTAGAAGAAGACTGTTGTCAGTAAAGGTTTAAGTACATAATAGGAGATACAGTGTAGAGCCTCTGCACCAGAAACGTGTGCTGATCCGCAGGATCAAGTGAGCAATTTCTGGAACCTGGAACCTGTTAAGATTTTCATTGCTGCGTTCCCCAATTACTGATGGTTCAATTATTCGGTCAATAAAACTATAGAAAAGAAAGCAGCAATGAAAATCTTGGGCTTCACATCTGAACCCATTATATCAAGATTTGTGAAGTTTAAGATTTTCATGGCTGCGTTCTTTTCTATAGTTTTATTGACCCAATAATTGACTCTCCAGTAATTGGGGGGGCCTCAGGCCCCAGCACCGCGGGTCTAGTTAAATGTCAAAGAACGAGGTCGCAGTATCAGTAATGTTTCTGGAAAGGAATAGAATAAAAAAGAAAATATTGGGTTCGTGACTGGATTTAAGACGACTGAATTAAAAAAAAGATAATCCATCACATCTTCATAACTTCTTAAGAAAGACTCATGAGGATGTTGAACGGTTAATTCAGTGTGTTGGCCAAAACTTTCGAAAATGAATACCCAAATGAGGTCCATTTCAATCAAAGCACGAGTGATCTTTACTTTGTGGTTTGTGGTTATTGGCATGTACACGCGTCCATACATACATACATACATACATACATATATATATATATATATATATATATATATATATATATATATATATATATATATATATATATATACACAGGGTCATCGAAAAAGAACTCCGGGGTTTCAAACATTAATAATTTTTTAAATACAAAACCAAAAGCAGTTTCCTTTGTTAGAAAATTTAATTATAACAGCCGTTTTTCCTATTTAAATTTTGGAGGTGCTACACTCTTGTTCAATTTTCAATTTCCAGCAAAAAGAACTCCGGGGTATCAAACTTTAATAATTCTTTAAATAAAAAACCAAAAGCAGCTTAAGCAGTTCCCTTTGTTACAAAATTTAATTACAACAGCCTTTTTTCCTATTTAAATTTTGGAGGTGCTACACTCTTGCTCAATTTTAAATTTCCAGCAAAAAGAACTCCGGGGTTTCAAACTTTAATGTTAACCCTTCCGTCTATGGCCTTGGTCGGTTCGAAGTTGTTGTTGTTGTTGTTGTTTAGCCGATCAGCACACCCTGATCGAGCAAGCCGGCGGCACGCAGGTAACCGATCGCCCTCTCCGGAGTGGACCAGAGGTTCAGCGCACTAGTGATGTTGTGTTGTGTTCGTTGTTGTGCTAGAGCTGCACAGTCTGTCATAATGTGTTGAATTGTTTGTGGTGTCCCCTGGCACAGGTGGCAGGTGTCGTCTATGGAGTTGTCTAGTCTGTGTTTATATGTCCGTAAGTTGGGGTGATGTCCACATCGGAATCGTGCTAAGTTAACTCGATCCGATCTGCTCAGGCTGATCTCTGACCTGTCAATGGGTGGCGGCTTCGCACCTAGGACCGCATTCGGACCGAGTCGTGTCAGTGCTTTGTGGGTTAGGTGTGTGTGTGTGTATGTGTTTT
The DNA here is from genome assembly GCA_023014485.1 of Bathynomus jamesi. Classification (NCBI taxonomy): domain Eukaryota; kingdom Metazoa; phylum Arthropoda; class Malacostraca; order Isopoda; family Cirolanidae; genus Bathynomus; species Bathynomus jamesi. The sequence continues at coordinate 2,423,193 of JAJOZX010000026.1, read as the reverse complement.
CTGTACTGTGTGATGTCTGTGGGGCGTGGTATGGAATGGAGTATTTGGTTATAATGTCTCTCTGGTGTTACCTTAATGGTGCGAGGTGTTGGTGCATGATTGTACATGTAGTGGCAAGGGTGTTGTGGGTTAGTTGTCGCTGTTGCCATGAATTGTGTTCCCCTCATGTCTAAATGTTCCCTAACTTTCAGTATTTTTGTTTCTGTGTGCAGGTGTTCTATTGGTGTTGTTTGAGTGCATCCTGTAATGATACGAAGTGCGTTGTTTTGTATTGTCTGTAAGGTGTTTATGTGTGTGTTTGAGATAATGGGTACCCAGCATGGGCTAGCATAGTCCATAACTGAGCGAATATATTGTTTGTATATGAGTGATGTTGTTTCCTGCTGGTGTCCAAAGTTTGTGCCTGTTAGTACCCTAAGCGTGTTAAGTCTTGACGTACATTTGTTTTTAATGTCCTGAATGTGGTTTGCAAAAGATAATGATGTGTTGTATGTGACCCCAAGTATTTTGGTCCTGTGAGTGTGTGGAATGTTGATGTTTAGTGTAAGCTGTGGAATTACCTGGTGTTCTTTTGTGTTGCTTGTAAGCAAGGTGATGGTTGATTTTGTGGGCGCTACTTTGAGTCTATTGTGTGTGAGCCAGTCTTGTATACTGTTTATGTATGTTTGTAGGTTATTTGTAGCGGTGTCGATGTTGTTGTGGGGGATGTTAGAGTGATGTCATCTGCATATGATGATAAGGTAAGCTTGTTATCTATGGGTGTTGGAATGTCATGCATGTATATAAGTTGAAGAGTGTTGGTGAGAGAACAGAGCCTTGAGGGACCCCGTTCGGAAAAAGCTTGTTTTTGGATGACTTGCCATTAAATGTGACATGTGAGTATCTTCCTGAAAGATAGTTGCTCAGCCACCTCTTGGTGTTATTGTGCATGTTTGTTTGAGTATTTTGTTTATGAGAGGGAATCGTGGGATAGCATCAAATGCTTTACTAATGTCTATTGTTATTAATAGTGTACGTTGAGCTGGTCGTCTGGAGTTGATGCCATCCATGATGTGCTGCGTGAAGTTAGTGAGTAATGTCGTGGTTGAGTGGTGAGGTCTGAATCCATGTTGAGTAGGCGATAGTGGAATGTGTGGGTTGGTGATTTGTAAGATTAGTCTTTCTGTTACTTTGGAAGGTGTGCATAATAAAGTAATGGGTCTATAGGAAGCTGGTTCTGTTGGATTTTTGTTTGGTTTGAGTAGTGTAATAATTTTACCTTGTTTCCATATGTCAGGAATGATACAGTGTTGGTATGAATATGTGCTGATATTTGTGAGAGCTAGTATTCCTTGTGGGCCCCAAGTGTTTAAGGTGTATGTTAGATATGTTGTCTGGTCCAGTAGCCTTCGAATTTTTAATGTTTTTGATGATCTTGGTGGTCTGGTCTGTATTGAAAGGTGTAATGGTCGTGTCGAGTCTGTAGGTTTTCTTGTGTCTGGCTGTTTGTCTGTCTGCGTGTTTCTGGTTGTTGTCTCTGTTTAAGTGACTTATCTTTGCGTAGTGATTAACTAGAATGTTAGCTTGTTGTGTGTATGTTGGGATATTATTCTGGCTGCGACAGATAGCCGCGTGTGAGGTGTGAATGCCGCTGTTAGAGTGGGAATGCTGTTTATAGTCTTGTATAGCCTGGATGTATCTGTGGAGTGGTTTAGTGTTGTTATGAATTCCCTGAATGTTTCTGTTTGTTTTTCTTTGAGTTTGTTGTTTATTTCTGTGTTGAGCTGTTGTATCTGCTGTTTTATGATTCGAAGTTGACGGGGGTTCTGGTTGGGTGGCAGCAACAGATTTGTTACTCTGGAGTAGCTGATACCGTATAGGGAATCGCAGTAGTTTTCTTCTATACTACTCTCCGATTTCTTCTTATAACGTATCGGGAAATTATATTTTCTCTATTTACGACTAAGTTCTCTGAAGGTTCCCGATTCTTCTTATAACGTATCGGGAAATTATTTTTTCTCTATTTAAGACTAAGTTCTTTGAGGAGGGCAAGGCTCGAAGGAGAAGACAAAGATATTTCTTACTATATTTTACTGCTAAAAATGTTACAGTTAACGCTCAGTCTCGTCAGAATGAACATTGGAGAAATTTTATGGGCTTTTATACTAAACTTCCTTCTAACGTCATTGTTATTTAATGCTAATCTGTTTTTGTGTTGGTTTTTTCAATAGGTTGATTTACTTTACAAAACATTTAAAGACAAAACAAATATCTTTTGCTGAAGCAATGGGTAAACTGTTAAGCAAGAGGAAGCCATATTTTATTTAAACCGTATAGTGACAGATCTGATGTTATCATGATCTGCCGAGTTAACTAAAAATGGAATTGAAATATACCTTCCATCACGAATTACAAACAAACAGGCATATGGCGAAAATTAAAGGCTTAAGATTAAAAATTAAACGTTAAGCAGGACATGACTTCATCTTTTACAACGGAGAGAGAATGTATACAGAAAATGAACAAGATTACATTATTAAGCTAAGTCTACGAAAATGCTTAAGTTGTTTAAACAGAAATAGTTAACCAATTATAAAATAGAAAGCAAATCAAAAATGTATCCTAACTTGTGTCAGCGTTATATGATTTTGGGTTTTATACAAAATGATTACATAGTTTACAAGGAAATAACTCACCTATGGAAAAACTATACATGCTTACAACATGGTATCGTATGTGGTACCTTTAGTTCTTAATTAAATATAAATTATTAATTAATTGAATTAAATATCTATACAAAATTGTCTCGGGATTGGCGACATAGCCTATTGGGAATGAAATGATTGCCATACATACATAGAACCCATATGTAGGCATCAGGCCTGCATGACAACAAGAAACCAAATTTATGATCTCGTGTTCAAACTTTTCCACTGCCAACTCATGAAAATTACATCGAGAAACGAGTCAACGACCTTTGCCAAATCAGCACATAATAAAAATACGAAGATTATATTATAGCGGTTCACTCGGAGCTGCTTATGTTACAGCGAGGCTTTAAACAAGGAAGATGTCCTTTATCTTCCTATAAGTTCTGAGTGAAATCCTCTTGGTATAAAACTTAATAACTATAAGAAGGATAGGCCTGTTCCTTCAGGTGTTTAAATAGTGACTACCTATATTAGTTACATCGAGTGAACTCATTGTGTAGCTCCATCGTACCACGGCCCTACATCGAAAAAGATCGTCGCGCCCTACATCGAAACAGAAGCGAGGCCCAGCGAAATAATAAGGTAAGGCAATTCCTTTCTATACCATTAGGCAGCACAAATACCGAAGGCAAATAAACAAAGCGGTCCTTTGAAGACCTACATATACATAATTCTCTAACGAAAAAACATAGGGCTTTTGTCGTTAACTCTCCACTCAAGTCTGCTGGAAATTTCCAACGGATGAGGGTATCAGACAATCAACCCATAGCCCTATATAATTTTTTCACATGGTGGCCCGTGTAACTGGGGAACCGATCCCTTTACCTTTACACTAACACAAACTTTACCTTTACACTAACCGAAAACAAAGCCTTGTTCATTTAATAGGCTTAACACATTTTAAGTCCTATAAAAAATAGGCAAATTTCAATCTAAGCCTATTCAGTAGGCTCACAACATTAAGCCTATTTAATAGGTTCTACTCTTTAAATCAAAACAAAGCCTTGTTCATTTAACAGGCTTAACTCATTTTAGGTCCTATAAAAATAGGTCAAATTTCAACCCAAGCCTATTTAGTAGGCCTACTTTACTTGACCTTAAATAGTAGGCCTAACATATTCATACACTAAAGGCCTACTTCAAACACTACAATTTGCAATTTCAATATACAAGAAGCCTACCTCACAAAGTAGGTCCTACTATTTATACTCAAGGCCTATCCTAACTAAAAACACTGAATTTATAATTCAACCTGTGGTGTAGGTTATAAAATTTATTTCAGCAATTTAACTTACTCATAAGACTCATTAACATCACAAAATTAAACTCGAACCTTTAACATAAAATAATTCAACTCAGAACTGTAACATAAAAAACTCAACTCAGAACTGTAATATCACAAAATTCAACTCAGAACTTTAACATCACAAAGACCTAAAGCAATTGCACGAATTCAAACCTACACCCACCTAACACACACATTCTAAGTCCTATTTGACATATAGGCGCGACCTATTCTCTAAGTCCTATTTGACATATAGGCGCAACCTATTCTAAGTCCTTTTTCACATATAGGCATAAAACAGACAAGGCTTGATTGATATAAGGGTCTCAAATGCAACATTTGAGGAACTTTACTCAGCCAAATTGGTGAACTTAACACAAAACTAAAAAATAAAACCCTACAACAAAATATACATTTGCACACATACATACAGTATATAAATATATATATATATAGAACTCCACGCATCCAATTCTTCTTTTAAGGAAGAATCACTCAACAGATTTCATTAAGAGACATAAATTCCTTGCAAACAGATTGGATTCCTTCAAAACCCCAAACCTTCTAGACCTACCTGTAGGACACATAACATTTATTCAATCATAACTACGGGTATTGACTTCACTGGAGTGGTGAATCCAAGTTTTGAAGACCAACTGGATTCAGAGGAACGCAAAATACACACACACACACACACACACACACACACTGTACTCTTTCCATGTGTCTCAAACACAACAACCTGTCTGAACATAACCAAGGATCGGAGACTAAAAGCTTTTCTTGCTGCGCTCTAGTTCTGTGCACATAATTTTGTGCCAAAAATGATATGGTTAGACAGTGGCACATACAAACAAACTACTCTAAAGGGTTTTCATGGCCTACTTTGGCCATAGCCCAAACTACTCTACTCTAAAGGGTTTTATGGCTACTTTGGCCATAGCCCAAACTACTATTTCAAGGGGTTGATGGCCTACCTTGGCCATAGCCCAACATATTCAACAAGGGGCTGATGACCTACCTTGGCCATAGCCCAAATTATTCAAGGGGTTGATGGCCTACCTTGGCCATAGCCCAACATATTCAACAAAGGGCTGATGGCATACCTTGGCCATAACCCAAATTATTTAACAAAGGGTTGATGGCCTACTTTGGCCATAGCCCAACCTATTCAAAAAAAGGGTCTTGTGGCCTCTCTTGGCCAGAGACCAAACTACAAAAAGGGTCTTGTGGCCTCCCTTGGCCAGAGACCAAATTATAAAAGGGGTCTTGTGGCCTCCCTTGGCCATGGGCCAAACAAAACGGTCTTATGGCCTCCCTTGGCCATGAGCCAAACAAAACGGTCTTGTGACCTCCCTTGGCCATGGGCCAAACAACGACGGTCTTTTGGCCTACCTTGGCCATGGGCCAAACTACAAAAACGGTCTTGTGGCCTCCCTTGGCCATGGGCCAAACAAAACGGTCTTATGGCCTCCCTTGGCCATGGGTCAAACAAAACGGTCTTATGGCCTCCTTTGGCCATGGGCCAAACAACAACGGTCTTATAGCCTACTTTGGCCATGGGCCAAACTACAAAAAGGGTCTTGTGGCCTCCCTTGACCATGGGTCAAACAAAACGGTCTTGTGGCCTCCCTTGGCCATGGACCAAACAAAACGGTCTTGTGGCCTCCCTTGGCCATGGGCCAAACAACAAGGGTCTTATGGCCTCCCATGGCCAGAGACCAAACAACACAAAAACAGTACAGGATTCAAAGCCTCAAGCCCTCCAGATTTACCTGTGGAGGAGTAGTATTTACTGTACTCTACTAAAACTACGGGTATTGACTAGTCTGAAGTGGTAGGAGGTTTGAATACAGTACAAACTCTTTTAACCAAACAACACAACATGGAAGTACAGTACATTTCAATTAACTCACCACCGTAGAAGTCACTTCAAAACATAAATCGTTAACAAAACAAAACATGACAAAACTCCAAAACAAATTAGTAAACCAGCATTTAAAAACTGGTGACTTATAAAATTTACACAAATAATGAGCAAAGTTAAAATGCTTAATAACTTTACTCTAATTCCATAAATTTCCTATACCTAAGGGGAGTCAAACTGATTGACATAACTTTAACTAAACTTGAGAAGTTGGCCTCTTGAACTTTTATATTTAAAAAGGTCTCTTCCTAAATTCCTACTTCATTCTTTTTAATCCATTTTACATGTTTTTACAACAGTTTGTCAAAAAATTTAATCTAAAACATACAAATTTTTCTCCGGCCCTCCCCCAGTATATGAAAAAACTATACACGCTTACAACATGGTATCGTACCTTTACTTCTTAATTAAATATAAATTATTAATTAATTGAATTAAATATCTATACAAAATTGCCTCGGGATTGGCGACATAGCCTACTGGGAATGAAATGATTGCTATACGTACGTAGAACCCATATGTAGGCATCAGGCCTGCATGACAACAAGAAACCAAATTTATGATCTCGTGTTCAAACTTTTCCACTGCCAACTCATGAAAATTACATCGAGAAACGAGTCAACGACCTTTGCCAAATCAGCACATAATAAAAATACGAAGATTATATTATAGCGGTTCACTCGGAGCTGCTTATGTTACAGCGAGGCTTTAAGCAAGGAAGATGTCCTTTATCTTCCCATAAGTTCTGAGTGAAATCCTCTTGATATAAAACTTAATAACTATAAGAAGGATAGGCCTGTTCCTTCAGGTGTTTAAATAGTGACTACCTATATTAGTTACATCGAGTGAACTCATTGTGTAGCTCCATCGTACCACGGCCCTACATCGAAAAAGATCGTCGCGCCCTACATCGAAACAGAAGCGAGGCCCAGCGAAATAATAAGGTAAGGCAATTCCTTTCTATACCATTAGGCAGCACAAATACCGAAGGCAAATAAACAAAGCGGTCCTTTGAAGACCTACATATACATAATTTTCTAACGAAAAAACGTAGGGCTTTTGTCGTTAATTCTCCACTGAAGTCTGCTGGAAATTTCCAACGGATGAGGGTATCAGGCAATCAACCCATAGCCCTATATAGTTTTTTCACATCACCAATTAAAAAAATAGAAAGCAAATTAAAAAAGGGTACTTGTAGGTTATCTCCCCCCACCAATTTTGACAGAATATTTTCGTTAAAACTAACGAAAATATCACGACTTAACCTAACCAATTATCAAGGGCGTATAGTTGATCTATTATTATTAATTATAACATTGTTTGTTTCTGGAATAGTATTTACTATTTACTAATAGATCAACTGTACGCCCTTGATAATTGGTTAGGTTAAGTCGTGATATTTTAGTTAGTTTTAACGAAAATATTCTGTCAAAATTGGTGGGGGGGAGATAACCTACAAGTACCCAAAAATGTATCCAAACTTGTGTCAGTGTTGTACGACTTTGGGTCTTATACAGAATGAGTAAATAGTTTACAAGGAAATAATTCACCAATTAAAAAATAGAAAGCAAATCAAAATTTTATCCAAACTTGTATCCTACGATTTTGGACTTGATATGTCAAAATGAATATATGAATAAGAATATAAGGCTTATATTGATGTAGGAGTTATTCATTGTTCATTTTTACAGGGCTCTCCCTTCTAGACTGATATTAATACAATAATATAACACCGTAACTAATTTTAACTAGGTGATAACTAATGGTTTTTATAATGCAGATTTATATACACAACATAAGTTGCGAGAATAGTCTTTTCACGACAAATATACTGAGAATAATAGCACACACAATGATAATACTGACGGCAGATGTTGGTAAATAATTGTTACTGGTTACAGTATTTGTAAAAGGTTATTCTGGTTATCATATGAATATTTTTTTTTAAAAACGACTCAATTGATCATTCCATTTAGGGGCATGAAGTCCGGGTAGGATGGTCACCGGTTTAGTGGCAGAATTCAAGATTTTTATAGTAGGTTTGAATTTAGTTTCAGACAGAAGGGGTACGAATTGTTAATTGTAATCTCAATATTATAAGGGGAACAATTTTATTCATATCTACGTCTTAAATTATACGGGGCTGTTGGTGGTTGTGTAGATGTTCGTGGTCCTGTAGATGTTTGTGTTTGTGGGCGGAGTGGTCGGCCTCGCTTAGGTGGTAGTGAAGGGCGACTGTTAAGCTCGGATTTTGAGCGGGTTCGTTTTTTATGTGAAGGTTCTAGTTCACGTGGTTCATGCATTTGCGGGCGGTATGTAGGGTCCGTGCGTCGACCATCAATCGGTGAAGGTAGTGACGGAGGAGATGGTGGAGTTGGAGGAGATGGAGGAGTTCCACTGAGTGATCCTCTAGAAGGGGTTTCTCCAGCGTCTGGTTCCGATGGGACTCTCGGTTCTGGGACTTCTTCTTGTTCAGAGATTGGCTCGAGTACTGGTGGTATTACGAGGTACCATCTTCGTCACGGGTAGTGGTTCCCGCGGTGCCTACTTCAGTTTTTTTATCCCTGCTGGATTTGTTAATACCTTGATCTTTCGAAGGATAGGCGGCTCGAACACCTGGCAGATGTTTCTTGGGAAGGTGTTGTTCGGCAGCTATCTTCAAATTATCAGCGTGAATGATTTTTAGTTTGGAATGATCACGGAGGTCGAGGATTTCGTAACGGTTCTTTCCGAGGTTTTTCATAATTCTATATTGGCCAATGGGGCTCTATTACTGGTGGTCTAACAACCGGCTCAACCCTGGCGCGCTTTATACCTGACGTGGTGGGCTCTTCATCATGCCTCCGCTTTGAACTGGCGCGTGCTACAGTTATCGCTGGTGAGGATTCGTCAGCGGGGATGGATTTTGTAGCTGCACGGTCAACGGGCTCGTCTGTGATATCGATGATGGGGTGCTGTACATCGTCGTCATTCACGGTTCTGTGGAAGAAGAATACAAAATATAAGGAGCAGCACTCAAAATCTGTAATATATTGTAAATGGCCCACTTAGGAGTGTGACGTGTTAGAAATGGATTCTGTAGAAAAATTTCGGTTCACGAGCCCATCCACATGTATTATATCTGGACCTACAGGATGTGGTAAAACTGTGTTTATGCTTAAAATCATTAAAGAAAAGGGAGAGATGTTCTCAAAATTTGTGTATAAAGTTATATGGTGCTATTCGACGTATCAATCAGTGTTCAACGAGAACCAAGATGAAATCTTGTTCCACAAAGGTATATGACGTTAATATATATGACGTTAATTCGTTAAAGGGAAATGAACATACAGTCATTGTAATTGACGATCTCATGTTGGAAATGGAAAAAATGTTTGCTTCATTTACAGTATTCTCCCACCATCTTAACATAAGCGTGTTCTTCATCAACCAGAATCTATTTTTCAAAAATAGATACATGCGCGATGTGTCGCTAAATACACAATATCTAGTCTTATTCGCGCAACGTAGCGATGTATCACAAATTGGGGTATTAGCCAATCACATGTTCCCGAATCAGCGTAAGGAGTTTTTAGAGGTTTATAAAGAGGCCACAAACCAGCGTTATGGATATTTGCTTTGTGACCTTCACCCGCGAAACACGTTTAGGTTGCTTCTAAGAACGAATATATTCCCAAGTGAGCCTGAAACGGTGTATATTCCAGAATGACAAATAGGCTAAAGAAATACCGTGAATTAATAAAAATCTATCAACGATTGCCCCGGGCACTGCAACAGATGTTTGTTAAAAATATAGACGCTGACTTTTTAAAATGCATCTGTGAAATCTGTCTTAATGTTATAAAATGTAATGTGCCAATGAAACCCTCTCAGAAGGGGCTCAAGAACCCCATAAAAGTAGGCTTAAAAGAATGGAAAACGAGTTGCTAGCCCTATTAAACAGTGAAAAGTCACCTGATGAGAAAAGGATCTTGTACCAAGAGGCTTTGCACAAATTTCTTCATGAGTACGAGGATTATAAGATTCCGAAAGAGATCCCCGTGGTATTAGGCACAGCGCGAGTAATGCTGAGCATGGCGACACAGGACCTGGCCCCGACGTTAGAGATGACCAACCAAAGAGCAACGGAACAAAACACATTGAACATGTGCTAAAAAACAGCCTCCCACATTCATTAAGGAGTAAAGGTTTAAGTCTTTATAATCTATTGAGTGAGGACCCCATCATACAGTGGACCGATACAGGCGAGGTCATTGTTGAAGGAACAAGGGTACAAGGATCCAATATCGTTGATATTGTTCATGATCTAGTGAGAAAGTGGGACAGACCCTCGCCAACAGGCTGGAAGCATATTAAAGCAAGACTACAACAAATAAATGTCCCCAAAACATTGATAGGTAATCTGAATAGGTTAAAAGACTTGGATCAAGTCTCGCTTGTGTCACAATTGAGTACGCCATCGCCCCCAGCGGTAACACCTCTGAAGAGGAGAAAGAAGAGGATAAACAACGGTCAACCCTACCCACGTGCCTCTAAAATATGCAAACAGCTAGCATATTAAGTAAACGCTATTATGACATTTCTAATCCCGCCTCCTATGGTGGCGTTAATAGCTTCGATCGACTCTATTTGACAAGCGGATTTAACAGACATGCAAAGATGTTCAGTGTATAACGATGGTTACCGCTACATCTTATTCATAATAAATGTATTCTCTAGATATCTGTGGCTAATTCCCCTGAAAAATTAATCTCCTGAAACAGTTGCTAAAGCGACCAAAACATTGATGTTGAAAGAAAACAGGATTCCTGGCTATTTTTGTACGGATATGGGGAAATAATTTATAGGTCGCACTTTTCAGAACATGCTGACAGAGTTTAATATCAGCTATTACACTACCAATTCTATACATAAGGCTTCTTTAGCTGAAAGAGTTCAACGTACCAACCATAAAGGAACGCATGCACTGCTATTTTACACATAAAAACACATACAGATTTCTAGACATTCTGGAATCATTGGCCTCATCCTACAACCGCTCACACCATCGCACGATTGGGACCACACCTAACGAGGTTTTAGAAAGAGGTACGCGCCCAGAGGTGAGAAGAGATGGACACTACCACCACCACACTCTGCGCGTTTCAAAATCAATGATTACACTGCCCCCCAAAAAAACGTTTTTGCCGCTGATTTAATTCTAAGACCTGTTTCTGGATAATATTGATGTGCTGATTTAAAAAATCACCTTAGATTTTGTCCATCACATCAGGTTTTCGTGCAATGCAATATGCCTATTTTGGGTGATCCATGAAGGGCGCTTATCAAAATTGATGATTTTTGAGACCTGTTAACAGCTGTTTTGCTGTTAAAATTTTATCTGTGGAATACGCAAATCTGTGCATTAAATCTAAAGGTCATGTACAACATATTAAAATCTTGGGTATCTGTGATTTCCCCAGGTGTGAGCGTGACGTCACGATCATGGATTCATTTTTTGCTTATTTAAACACTTTTAATAACTTTATGTGTCAATATCAGTGGTGGGCACCGTTAACCAAAAGTTAACTTCGATAACGATAATCCGTTAACCCCAATTTTTAACTCCGATAACGATAATCCGATAATTTTACTACAAAGTTAACGGAAGTTAACGATAATCCGTTAACGATAACTATTTCTTTACTAACATTAAAAAAATCAAGGAAAAAAGCTTTAAAACCCATAGAAAATGTTTATTTATGCAAAATCCAACAATAAATAGGTATTTAACTGTATTTTTATCAAGTTTTGCAACTTTTTTGCTTAATAACTTTTTTTTTTATTTTTAATAAAAAATGTACTGATTACATGTTTTGAAACCCTTGTAACCACTAACCATTAACTAAATTTTAATTTACCAGAGAATTATTATGGCGGGAACTGAAAGGTAAAATTAAATTTTAGGCACATTTATTAAAGACTATGACACAATGTGCTGGTTGCCCTTCAGAAAGACCAACTTCTCAAAGTTAGGCCCAACTGCCAGTCTTGACCTCTTGGGCCTCAGGATGTCCTTGCCGAGAGAGAAGAGCCGTTCCACTGCGGCAGAGGACGGAATTGGCAGACTGAAGTTATGGCGGTTTGAATTCATTCGTGGAGCGGTGGTCTTCCGTGAATGACTCCTCGCAGTTAACGTGTTAACGGACTTTAACAGACTAAATATCGAGTTATCGGAAGTTAACTGGTCCGATAACGATAAATGGAAATTAACTTCCGTTAATAGTCCGTTAAAAAAAGTTAACTTCGTTAATTAACTGTTATCGGATTAACGCTTTAGTGCCCAACACTGGTCAATATTACCATTGTATATTAAAGTTCACTCCCTGCACAATTGTTTACTTTTCCATGCTGATTCTGAGTATGTAAAAACTTATTTTTTGAAAAGAAAAAAAATTGGGCATAACCCTGCCAAAATGCGATATCTCCAAAATATCCGTATTTGATTGCTCGAAAACCTGACGTGATAGGCAAAAACTAAGGTGATTTTTGAAATCAGCACACCAAAGTTACCTAAAAACAGGTGTTAGAATTAAATCAGCAAAATTGGTGTTGGGCAGTGTTATGTAAGGCTGTCGCTTTCGGGAAATAAAATCGCGAAGGGATTTGAGCAAGGATGGACACGTGAGATTTTTAAAGTTAGGGCTATGAGACCTAAAGGTGAGATAATGATGTATTACGTTGAAGATTTGAATGGGGAAGAAATCGCAGGAGGCTTTTACCGTGAGGAGTTGCAAAAAGTGGCATTTAATTTAGGAAAAAATGTGTTTAAAGTTGAAAAAATTATAGGAAGCAAAGGTGCAGGAAAGAGAAAAATGTACCTGGTGAAATGGTCATGGTACCCAGAAAGCTTCAACACCTATATAAAAGCTGATGCAATAATGAAGCTTAAATAGTATGCAACATGGCTCCTAACCATTTCTACGTCACACTCCCGTCCTCCTCGTCCCTTTCTGTACACCCTAACAACACCCTCGCCAACTTTGTGATAGAACTCCATGGACCCATTGAATTGCAGCGTGATTCGTATGAGGTGGGGTTACGTGAACTCCAGTTAGCCACCAAATTTTTAACTCTTGAAAATGAGCAAATCATATTTCTGATCATTAGAAGATTCGATGAGTACGAAAAATTAGTCATAACCTTAGAAAATACTATGCGTTCAGTTCTGTTCGGTGAGGAACAGTACTATAGCAACAAATGTATCACTAGAAATCGGGCATTATGATACAGCCATGGACATTGTGACGGGGTTAAACAAGAGTCTTGAAAGGTCGTACCTGACATACGATTTACTTTTTGAAGTCGTAAACATAGACAAGCCTGCATGCACATTGAAGTTAAAGTTAACGCTTAGTAGAATTATTAAAGATAAAGAGCTGTTCACAATTGTGGCTGAGAGCTGATATAGCGCAGCTCTCCAAAGAGATACCTTTCACGAGGCACATCATGACTTGTCCAGCTTAATGTATCAGTTGAAGATGGAGAAATTGAGTGAAAACTCTCCGCCCCAAGACATGTGCTATATTTACAGCAATATCGTAGAGCACCAATTTGTTGGGGACACCCAGGCGCGCCTACTGCGCATTGCACACATCCCCAACCATAAAGGGAAAAGTTTGAGCATTACATATGACAAGCCCCATTATGTGAATGTTGCGACTAATCTATTAACCAACATCTCGATATATATAAGAACGATTGAGGGAAAAAAATTCTCATTCGGTGATGGGAGCTTAACAGTGAAACTACACTTTCGTCGTTTATAATGACTCGAAGACCATTCACAGTCTACCGAGGGGTGAGGTACCAGCGTGGGAGTGGACTTGGATCCATTTTTTCATCCATACTACGCACCGCTGTCCCACTGTTGAAGAGGGGTGCTAGGTACCCAGAGATGGGCACGATCTTGATCTTCAAGATCAGATCGTGATCTTGAAGATCAAGATCGTGATCTGATCTTGATCTTGAAGATCACTTTTATAATGGTGATCTTGATCTTGATCTAAGATCACTTTATTTCTTGTGATCTTGATCTTGAAGATCACTTTAGACTTCAAGATCACTTTTAATTTCAGATTCTTAAATATGCCGCTATGCGAATGTCATTTGTTTTTTGTCCAAGCGACATCTGGTGGCAACTTTGTTCAACATCGACTGTTTATGTTTTCTGTTAGTTGGGTGACTTGCGTCATGCGTGGGCTCATGGAAGGTGTAGTTGCTGTGGAATTTAGGCTCGTAAAAAGTGTAATTACTGTGCAATTATATTAAAAGTGTTCTATTAATATATTATTATATATAGGCATAAAATATAGCCTATAGGTCCGTATTCATAATAAATTAATTCTAAACACATTTTATTTACAGATTGAATTTTTTAATAATGAGTGCAATTTTACAACTTCAACAGGCTCCCAAGGGAACCAAATATTCTAGGTTGTCACCAGAACAGTATTCATATATTTAGATAACAATGTTGGTAATAAGGATCAATCTGTGCTATTGAACGGAAAATATTTTCAAATTGTCGAAAAAACTGGAAACAGTATCAAAGTTATTTGTATGCAGTGTACAAAGAAAACTACAATTCTGTCTGCTGGCCTCGACTCAACAAGCAATCTTCTGAGGCACCTCAGGGTTAGTACTACTTAGTAACTAAGTAGTAAGTAGCAACATTAACATAATGGTTCAAGTCATATTTTAAGTGACTGGTGCCATACAAGACTAATGCTACATTTACATAGACGTCCATTTGAATATATTGTGCACTTCAGATATTAATAGATTATGGACTAGTAACTACATTAAAAACTGCCGATATCCAACTATAATAAAACGCCAGGTGTATCTGTCTTTCTCTCTGTCTGATCCATGTCTGTAATTTCTCCTATTTAGTTACTGAAGGACGAAATTCGGCTTTCAATTTAACAGGATAAAAATGCACTGATCGTGGTGAAAATAATTTTAGTTAAAGATAACAAAATTTTAGAATCTTGTTAAGTATTAATTTCAACTAGAAGTTTGATACTCTGATAAATATTATACAGGGTGTTCAAGAAGTCTCTCCGCATGATAATAATTTATTTTCTTGTGCAGAAACTACATTCGGATCTTTTGGGTGAATATGAATCGGAGAAGAAATCTCGCAAGCGTCCAGCTAAAGAAGAAGATGCCAGCGGCAGCAATGCTGGCCCTGCCAAAATTGCCAAGCAGTCAACACTAAGCATGTTCCACATTTCCAAGCAAAAACCAGGACCACCAATATGCAAGGATATCCTTGAAAAGAAGATTCTCTCGCTTGTGGCTAATGGGCTCCTACCATTGAGCCTAGTTGAACTACATGAATTTAAGGATCTTCTTTCATGTTAGTATAACTCAAATATTTTGCTATTTTTTCCATAGCTAATATCTGATTAAAATAATTAATCATATTATTTGTATGAACATTAGACTATCGCTAGCCTAGCTAAATATTTTGATATTTTTTCCATAGCTAATCTATTGTATTTGTTTTAATTTTTAAATATTTTTTCAGACGTCAACCCGGCTGTTCAGGTGCCATCTAGACGCACCCTGGCTAGATCTCTTGCAACAACAACCAGTACAATGAAGGAAGACATACAAGCAAAACTGGCAGCAGTTGACCATGTGTGTGTTACATGCGACATATGGTCAACTAATCACCGCAGTTTCATGGGAGTCACTGCGCATTGGGTATGCTATTGATTTAGTGTATTATTTTTATATAATTGATAAATTGACGATTGGTGATAGACTGATAGTCTGATAGACTTATAGTATAATCTTTTCAATTATTCGACATGTGTTCCTCATTCATTAATTTGGTGAGTCTTCATTTTGCTGTGATTCACAGTAATTTCACACTAATTCACTGATTCTGTCATCTGTCATTGTGTCTGATTCACAGCAAAATGTGGAAGAGTCCATATTCACAGGCTGTGAATATGGACTCTTCCACATTTTGCTCTTATGGGATGGGTCACTGATGTGGTGGTATGGTAGGCGACTCATCGCTGAATTGCCTCCTTTATATCACATAGTTCTTCTCTTCAATGTTTGGTGGCGCAGTTTAGCTGGTGCGTGTCTAACCAATATTATTAAATTAAGCTTAAAAAAATGTTCATACAAACATTGATTTTATATTCTTACATTACAGATCAATGATGACTTGTCGCGAGGATCAGCTGCACTGGCATGCCGAAGATTTCGTGGAACACATAGCTTTGATAAAATTGCTGGAATATTGGACAGGATCAACTCGGAGCATGGTTTATCTTATAGAAAAGTTGTATCTACAGTCACCGACAATGCATCGAACATGGTGAAATGCTTTAAAGAGTTCGGTGTTCGTGTTCAGAATCGTACTGACGACATTGATGAAGATGATGCAGATGAAGATGATGATGAAAAAGATTCAGATGAAGAGGTTATCATCAGCAACTTTCCTGAACATTCAGGAGAGCATGGTGAGGAGTCAGTGAAACTATCATCCCATATTCGATGTGCCTCCCACACATTGAACTTGGTAGCAACAACTGATGCAGATAAAGGACTGAATTCACCTGGACTAAAGAAGATAAAGCATTCTGCAATGGGAAAATGTTCGGCGCTGTGGAATGCTGCTGGTAAACCCAAGTCAGCAGAAAAAATACAGGAAATAACTGGCGTCCAATTTAGGTACCCATGCGTCACCCGATGGAACTCAATGTACGACTCATTAAGCCAAATATATAAACATAAGAACGACGTGAATGTAGCTCTTGAAGAACTGAATCTACCCATCCTCAAAGACAATGAATTGGAATTTATTTCAGAATATTTGTCTGTTCTAAAACCAATTGCAGCAGCCCTCAACAAATTACAGGCAGAGAAAGAATGCTACTACGGTTGTCTTCTTCCAACAGTCCTAGTGACTCAAGATGCCCTCGCAAGATTGGAGCCTATCCAACCAAACGACCTGCGCTTGAGACACTGCATGCCATTACTGGCAGCAGTCGTCTCTGGCTTCAATGCCAGATTTGGTCATTTTTTGTCGTTGAGCCCCGAGGTAACTGATGCCGTTTTGGCCTCAGTATCTCATCCGTATTTCAAACTTAGATGGATATCATTGTTGCAAGGGCCTAATTTCTGCGTCATGAAGCAATCAAGTCTCAAGTAAAAGACAAGCTGCAAATGGCTGTAAGAAATTGTAATTCTGACAGCAGTGGTAATAGTTCGGTGAACTCAGACTCATCATCTGAAGACGATTTCTTCAGAACTATGGACGGCTCATTCTCTGCTCCTAACAACAAGGAAGACTAGGAAGTCCTCAATTATTTGCAGGACACCAGTAAGGCACTCGACTCTTTAGATAGGTATCCTGCTATAAAGAAGATCTTCAAGAGGTATAACACCACGCTACCTTCCTCTGCACCAGTGGAACGGTTGTTTTCGTTTGCTGGCATGGTTCATAGCCCCAAACGAAGTCGTCTCTCGGATGGTAACTTTGAACAATTGGTTTTGCTGAAAGCAAATGTTTACAGCGGTTGAACATTAAATTAACACTCTTAACTTGCGGTTTTTACCCTTATATTGTCAGTAATTGCGTACTGCAGTAAAACTGTAAAATTAAATTCTATGTAAAAAATGTTTACTTATATATGCTGACCATTCATTGATATGGGTTATGGACCTGGTGAAATGAGAATTGAGAAAAATAGAACTAAAAACTATATGTAGGTCATTTAATAGTTTTTTCTTTGCTGATAAGTTATGATAATACTAAGTTTTAAGTTTACCACCTGAAAAACTGAAAGGGGAATCGTCAATCCCCGTGGTTTAGATCAGGTGACATGGGTAGGATGCGATGCTTGTATTGCCTCAGCCCTCAGGGGAGTATTAGGAGTGATACTTTTCAGGAGTGATTAACAAAATAATTTGTTTTTGTTTACTCTACAAGAGTACAACTTTTTTCAATTCATATAAAAGTGATCTTAAAAAGTGATCTTGAAAAGTGATCTTCAAGATCACGATCTTGATCTGGATCTTCAAGATCACATTTTTCTGGTGATCTGATCTTGATCTTCAAGATCACATTTTTCTGGTGATCTGATCTTGATCTTCAAGATCACCAAAGTTGGTGATCTTGCCCATCTCTGTAGGTACCTAGGGCGGAAGGAGTTACAAACAGGTTTTAACGCTGCAGAAGACGTAATGGGTGGAACTAAGCATAAATAAGCTCTAAAAAAACATTTAAAACGTACACGGGACGAAATCATCAAAGATGCAAAGAGAAAAATACGTGGTGGCGGAAAGAAGAGACCTGCCAGGAAGAAGGGGTTACCATCACGTGGCGCTAACCGTAAAAGGAAATAAAAAAAGACGTGCTCTAAGCGTATGAAACCTATGGCTGATAATTTTTTTTAACTGATATAAGCTGAGGACACTACTCTCACGAATCATAGATTGACTAATACTTGTCGAGGGAGGTGGCACTATTTCTGACTCGTCGTGGCGCGTTTCACCCATCCGTGTAATTCACAATGCTGTGAATCAGAACTGTCCCTCTTTGATATGCCCTCACTCAGGTCTCTATTGAGCATAGCGACTTTATTACAATTTACCCATTAAACACAATTAGTTCGCCGAGTGCCCCTATAGAATTCGTGATACCCAGTTCAGGCCCTTACTTTTTTGACCCGACCTGTATGCACATGTACGCTAAACTGCGTATAGCCCATTCTGATGGAACGAACTGCGACGATAGTTACTCTGCCTACCCTGAAACCAACTTTTTATACTCCATATTCAGCCAGTGTGAAGTGTATTTAAATCAGGTTAACATCTCGGCAGGAACGGGGTACTACCACCTACGAGCCTATGTGGAAAATGTCCTCAACTTTTCAAAAGAAGCGAAGGTCACCTTTTTAACCGCCGAGGGGTATTACCACACTAAAGATAAAAATGGAAGAAAGGATAATTTTAAAAATTCTAAAAAAAAGATATATGAATGTTTTGGACGCTTGCATACAAACTTCACATTCAAGGAGAAGTTGCTTATGAACGTGGTGGATATGAAGTTGAAGCTTACTCGCACGATTCCTGAGATCTGCATAAATCTGGGGTCTGATCAAGAAGAGGGCGCGTAACCCGTTGTGATTCACATCATGGAGACGTATTTGCGTATACGCCGAGTGAAATTAAGTTCCCCGAAACAAATAGAAATTGAGAAAGACTTAATACACGCCACAGTAAAATACCCAATTAACAGGGTACAGATCAAATTATACACGGTACCAGTAGCGTATTCAGGGGGGGGGGGGAATGGGTCATTTTCCCCCCATTGGGGGTGAAGAAGATGTATCTAAGGATAAGTAAATTTCCGTAACATTCAGCAAGCTAAGACAGGTAACTAGGTTTATTTTGTCGTTAATTAATTGTGTGATGAAGTCAAATGATTCAGTACTTTTCACCGTTTTTAGTCCATGATTTATGCACTTTAAAAGAAAAATATGGTAAAAATTACTTCTCTCCCGGGGCGGAGCCCCCGACCCACTAGCTGTATTGCCTCGCTACGCTCGGCAGCACTACTTTGCATTTTGCCCCTCCCCTTTCGGAAATCCTGGATACGCGCCTGCACGGTACCCGCCTGGTTTGCCTCGAAGCAACTAGAAAACGTGGCCCTTGGAGTCTCACCTAAAAGGATATTAATTGGAATGCAGGACCACGCCTCGACGAATGGAAAATATAAAAAGAGTGCCTTTAAATTCGAGAATTTCGGCCTTAAAAATATTACTCTATACGTAAATGGCATCACTTTGGGAGCGACCATGATTACGGACTACTCATCAGACGCTGTGTTCCAGCTCTGCGCGAGAGCATATAGTAGTCTGACTCATAATACAGGCGCCTGTGACGAACTTGGTTTTGGTGTAATGTAGAAAGAATTTGTTGAAGAATTTAACATTTATTCATTTGATATTACGCCTGACTTCTCTGCTGGCGGAAATACGCATTTAAGTCCACAGCAGAATGGGAATATCTCAGTCAGGTTGGAATTTGCCAAGCATATAGACGCGCCTATAAGTGTACTCGTGTACCTCGAATCACAGGCACTAATAGAAGTTGCTCGTTTCAGGGACGTGGTCACAGACTTTTAAAATGGATGCGAATACACTCCAGAGAGTAATGAAAAGTGACCGTTTCACACGCTCAAAATTTATCGGTGTGTTTGCGAAGAATGAAATATTGAAGCTGCCAAGTACGAGAAACTGGTACGAGATTATCGTTAACACCGACATTGTGGGGGGTGAGGGGATTCATTAGTTTGCAATCTATTTTAAAAATAGGGAAAGAATGTGCTATTTTGATTCACTCGGATTTCAGCCCTTGAATGATTCGGTAATTGTACAGTTTATTGCGCAATTACATGTACCTGAGATTGTTTGGAACCCATATCGTTTTCAAGGATATTATACTGAAACGTGCGGGATGTATTGCACTTCATTTCTCATGCACATGTCACGTGGGAAAGGATTTATAAATTTTTAAAAATTATTCGATTTGTGCGACACAGAGATAAACGATAAAAGTGTATGCAGACAGATAAAAAAAGGTTCCCATATGTTAGCATCCGCTGTAATGTGTAAAGGTGTATATCTATATTGTGTAAAGTTGTATATACATTTGCAACTGTAAAATGTAGCCATTAAGACTTATTCAACGGACACTGGCTCCGCTTTGTACATGCTTTCTGCCATAAATGAAAATACAATGTGTTTTGTTCTTAACCTCAAAAATACTTACATTAGTTCCTCGATAATCTGACACTCGCTTGACCGGATGTGAGCCAATACCTCGACTTCTGTATTCAGGTCACGGGGTTGGCTGTGCGGAGAAGCATCCATATAATTTATTCCCCTTTCATCAAAAGTAGCTATAACACGGCCGAGCTCCGCATCGGTCCTATAAGGTTAAGTAAAAATAAAGAGCTACAACAAGAGAAATGACACGAATTTAAATGCAGATAATTCTTAAAAGTTTTGGCAATTTAAAAATCCTACAACGGTGCTGAATTATCGATAAAAATATTATTAAAGCTCCACCATATATATATGCCGAAATAATCACGATGGAAACATACAATAATTAAGAACATGATGGGATTAATTTTTACGTTAGAGTAACAACACATTGTAGCCATAAGTAGATATCCTTAGTTTTCAAAAGTAAGATTAGCTGGGTGTGCTATGCTCCATCTGTCTGCAACGGGTCTCGAACCCGCAGCCAAATCTTAATAGTTTTTAATATTTCTAAAATCGTACCTGTACAAGAAATGTACAAATTAAAACACACCATATATATATATATATATATATATATATACACAAACACACATTTAACTGCAATGACCGCGCAGTATATTAACGTATAGAAACGACGTAAGTATAGAGGAGTGTTCTGCACACGAGGAAGAGAAATAACAAACAAATGAAAAATAAGGCACCCGCCCGGGAATCGAACCCAGGATCTTCCAATTGCCGGTCAGACGTGCTAACCACTACACCACGGAGCCACGATAGTCAGAAGTTTTAATTCTCCTACATAGGGCAGAAACCAATGCCTTGAGAGGGCACCCTCGCAAATCGTGAATATGTACATTTAACTGCAATGACCGCGCAGTATATTAACGTATAGAAACGACGTACGTATAGAGGAGTGTTCTGCACACGTTTCTATACATATATATATATATACCGAAATAACCCGAAATACCGAAATAACCGAAATAACCCGAAGGAAACAGAGAATAAAAAATATTTTTGAAAACGCGTTTATTGCGGCCTTTTACGGTTAGGTTATATTGTTATAAACGAGAAAGAGTCCTGGGATTAATTTTTCTTTGTAGGAAAACTCTGAATAAAGCTAGGTTAGACACTTATAAGTTAATTACATTTCAACAGCTTCTTCATTGATCGGATCCAACATTTCGTCACAATTTTCCGTAACACTCTGGGTAGATAAAAGCTCTCCCCGATCTGCAACGCTGAAAAGGTGGAGCGTTGCGTGGGCATAAAAGTCTTTATCTTCAATCAATTCCGGAGAATTGTACAACGATAACTGACTCATAGTGTATATTTGAAAAGCACTAAGCGAAAAAACATACGAACTGAGGCTCTGAGTTGAAATTCTCCCTTTTATAAAGGGGCTTGTGACCAACCCACAAAACACAATCGTTAGCTTCCTATTGGCTAGCGGTGAATTTTGTGCGGAGCTTGACGCATAGGCCTGCATAGCGGCCAAACAGAGTCCTGGGGTCCGCCGACATGGCTGTGGTTGGTTTCCCCGTGAAATCTGGGGCGTGTCAGATGTCCCCATTCGTGAAGATACGAGAAACGCTTTGTTTTTTGATCTTGTATTCGAGAGAGAGAGAGAGAGAGAGAGAGAGAGAGAGAGAGAGAGAGAGAGAGAGAGAGAGAGAGAGTTGAGGTTGGAATGTGAAACGTTTTATGGTCGTAGCAGTTCGCCTGTACATTCTCGTTTGTTGGGGAAAGGAAGAGCTTTCGTGATATTGGAAGATATATTCAGTACAATTCGCGTATGATTGAGAAAAACGCTACCTATGGTTTATGGTACTTTGAAACATAACAGTGAAAGATATTTGAGCGATAGAATAGATAAATTTAAAAAAAAACAAAGACGTGTGATGTACTGCGTCATTAAACACGCTCTCGAGCGAGCTGAAATAAGATTGACCGGGATGTGTAATATAATTTAAAATGCGTACCTTACCTCGAATCTTGGAAATCAGAGAATCGCCAATAAAGAAATAAACAACATATATATATATATATATATATATATATATATATATATATATATATATATATATATATATATGAGAAAAGTTCAGAATGGAAGGCCTTTTATAACCCCGTAATTAATTTTTTAATTTTTTTTCTGTTGTAGAAAGACAAGAAAAACTATAGTTGGCAGAGACATAATTGGGTCAATTCGTGTATGTTTGAGCTATGCACTAAACAGCGATTCAATTGCTGATGAAGTTTTAATCTTTATGATCTCGAAATAAACTCCTGCGGAAAAAGGTTTTTTTACTGGATTTTTAATTCGAAATTATCTATCGCGTCTGCAAAACTCCGCAATTTCAGAACGATGTTTTAATGTGTATATATATATATATATATATGTATATATATATATATATATATATATATATATATATTTTCCATAAATATTTGTCCTTCTATTGATCAGCTTTTAATTAGATGTTTAAGAATGCGCTTGTTTATAGCGCTTTCACCCTTTTCCTTCCTTTACCATATTCCCTTTCTAATTAATCATTTGTGCTGCACATTTTAATGCAACGTGCACCATTTGTCCTGTTTTAATTGTTACAGATGAAAAAGACCGTAACATTAGACCTAAGTCAGACGGCGAGTGAGATAATTAATGTAGTATGACAAAGATGCTTACACGAATTTTTAGATGAACTTTTTTCCGGAAATGTACATATATAGGCACGCCTTTGCTTTCCGTTCGAATTATTCATTCTGGTGAAGCTTTACACTCCACCCTAGACCTACTTTTAAACAGGAAAGTGTATATGAGAGAGAGAGAGAGAGAGAGAGAGAGAGAGAAACGTGGAAAGATGTTTACATGAATTTTTAGATGGACTTTTCTCCGGAAATGTACATATATAGGCTCGCCTTGCTTTCCGTTCGAATTGTTCATTCCGGTGAAGCTTTACACTCCATCTTAGACCTACTTTTAAACGGGAAGTATATATATGTTAATCCCTCCGTCTATGGCCCTGGGTTGGTTCGGAGTCGACGGGGGTTCTGGTTAGGAGGCAGCAACGGATCTGTTACTTGCAATAGTTTCTTCTATACGACTCTCCGAGTTCTTCTTTAGTGGCTCGGAGGATTCTGAGAGGCTTATTAAATTCTCTGAGGGTTCCCCCCGATTCTTCTTGTAACGTATCGGGAGATTTTAATACTAAGTTTTCTGAAGAGAGCACGGCTCGAAGGAGAAGATAAAGACTTCTTTTACTGTAATTTACTGCTAAAATGTACAGGTACTACTCAGCCTCGTCATTGGTATCAGAATGAACATGGAAATTTTTTTGTGGGTTTATATACCCAAAAACTGCTAACATCATTATTATTAAATGTTGAAAAGGCTGCATTATTTTTGCACAATAAGATAGTTAAAGATAGTTAAAGATGAAGCCATATTTTTATCTTAAACCGCGTATTTTCTGATATGATGTTATCATGATCTGCCAAGTTAACTAAAAGTGGAAATTGAACTATGCATCTTTACACTAAAATACGCATATGAGTAAAAATTAAAGGTTTAAGATTTACAATTAAATGCTTAGGCAAGACATGACTTCATCTTTTATAACGAAGAGAATATATACAAAATATGAACATTGCAAAAAGTTTCTCAGAATTCATTATTAAGCTAAATCTAAAAAATATTAAGAAATTTTAAAAAAGAGCAAGTCATCAATTATTTGGCAAAGTAGAAAGCACATCAAAATTTATCCCAACGGAAAAATAATAATATCCCCGAGTGTACATTCCTAAATGGCGACATAATGTCGTGTCGGACATTTAGTACAATCTAAGTACATCAGTGAGTACGGTATAATTTTGGTTTATTACAATTATGATTACAATTACGGATTAATTTACATTCGCTTATTAATTATCGTTAATTATCGTTATTAAAATACATTAACTATTTTACATTAAATTATTATCGTTCCTTAAAGTACATTAATTACATTTAGATTATTATCATT
The DNA here is from genome assembly GCA_023014485.1 of Bathynomus jamesi. NCBI lineage: Eukaryota > Metazoa > Arthropoda > Malacostraca > Isopoda > Cirolanidae > Bathynomus > Bathynomus jamesi. The sequence goes on along the minus strand of JAJOZX010000026.1, from coordinate 2,398,423 downwards.
AATTACAGTTTCATTTTAAAGTACGGTACATCAATTACATTATTAAGTACATTAGTCACTTACAATTCTTACAGTGTTTTTATATTGGAATTAGAGCGAAAGGAGATTTTACGTTTTCAGATGTTCAATTTATGCTGTGATCATCGGATTGCGTACACTTGCATAAGCTTTTTCGAGTTCATTGCAAGAGGTGAACGCACTTAAAAGAAAGAGTAAAAAGAATACATGTGAACGTACTTACATGTAAGGTAATTATGTACGTCCTCAGTGGACATGTACGAATGCCTAAACATATTGTACACATATTGGTAGTCACACAATAGGTTGACAATAGGTAGCTGAATGAATAATTAATAAAATTAACAAAAGATAAAGGTCAAGAAGGGACATGGATGTATGAATGAGCAACATTTACATAATGACGTATAGAGTGTAAAGGTTTTTATTATTATGTTAAAGAATTTACCATACATTGAATACGAAAGATATCCACATACTAAATACGTGACTCAGTATTCAAGGTATGGAAAACGTGAAGGGAATTAGGTTACTTTCATGACGTATTAAGGACTAAGTACAACTACGGGTTCCAATCCTGTTATAATAAATTCTTTAACAAATGCAAAAATGGAAATATGGATACGACTAAACCATAGAAATGGTAGGTCGCATGGTTGTGACAGTGAAACAAAATAGAAAGCAATAAATAAATTTTTTATCCAAACTGGCATCAGGCGACTTTGGTTCCTCATGTAAAAATGAATATGGATTATTCATTGTTCATTTTTACACACACACATATATATATATATATATATATATATATACTTCCCCGTTTAAAAGTAGGTCTAAGGTGGAGTGTAAAGCTTTACCAGAATGAACAATTTGTACGGAAAGCAAAGGCGAGCCTATATATGTACATTTCCTGAGAAAAGTTCATCTAAAAATTCGTGTAAACATCTTTTTACGTTTCTCTCTCTCTCATATATATATATATATATATATATATATATATATATATATATGAGAGAGAGAGAAACGTAAAAAGATGTTTACACGAATTTTTAGATGAACTTTTCTCAGGAAATGTACATATATAGGCTCGCCTTTGCTTTCCGTACAAATTGTTCATTCTGGTGAAGCTTTACACTCCACCTTAGACCTACTTTTAAATGGGGAAGTATATATATATATATATATATATATATATATATATATATATATGAGTGAGAGAGAGGGAAATAAACAAACAGACAAACAACATGATCGAGTGTTGCAATAACGGGATCCTGCCCCTACGAACCGTGGAAGGATGTTTACACTCCATCTTAGATCTACGGTTTAACACGGCTCATTAGGGCATCCTGGCTAGCAACCGCGGAAGGACGCGCCGGGTCTCGAGCCCGCCTCCACTCCACCTTAGACCTACAGTTTAACGCGGTCGCCCGACGCATATAAACGTAATGGGCGTATAGATGGGTGTGTACGTGCCAAACGAAGTGTACACTGTGCCAACTGGCTGATGATGTCTGGAGGCACTGGCTGATTAGGAACATATTAAGACAACTGCCGCTCGGTTGAAGTCTTAATATGCGCTTGGCTCCTGCCAGGCGAACACCTCTCCTCTTCCTTTCTCTCCTTCTCCTCTCTCTTTCTCTTGGGGGATAACTCCGCCTCCAAGTTGCATAACCCCTTGTTGCTCTTGCAACATTCCGCCTCCCCTTTTGTAGCACAACAACTTGCAACATTATCCCTCCCCTTGTTGCATAACAACTTGCAACATTCCACCTCCTCCTTGTTGCATAACAACTTGGAACACCCCCCTCCCATTTGCAACAGCCCCTTGTTGCATAATCCCTTTGCAACATTGATCGACATTTGCAATTGCATTGCACTCTCCCATTTTGCGGTCATGCTACTGATACAAAAATCAGAAGAAAAATCGGTAATGCAGAAGTGGTGGCCCTACAGAGAAACACAAACAGTTGTTGTCAGAAGACAACAACAGGAACTTTAACACCGAGAAAGTTCAGCTCTTGAGATATGGAAAAAATGAGGACAGGGATGGCCAGGGAATTCAGAGAAGAAAGAAAGCAATAGATTCAGGGGTTATAATGACCAATGATGAAAAATTTGAAACATAAAATCAGATAACGATAAACAAAGCAAAAAGACTTACGGGACAGCTACCGAGAACCTTTAAAAGAAGGGACGAAAACGTAATGCTTCCCATGCTGAAAACACTGATCGTCCCAAAACTTGAATAATGCTCATTCTTCACGTCCCCATATATATATATATATAAGAAAATTAATAAACTAGAAGAAACCCAAAGAAATTTCAAAGTCAAAATTGATGTTTGCAAAGAGTTCAACTTCTGGGAAAGACTTCATAAATTAAACCTATATTCACCGAAAGGAGACGAGAGATATATACCATAACCTACAGTACACGTGGAAAATAATAGAAAAATTGTTACCTAACCTCAAACTGAACCCAGTAACCACCGAAACAGCAGTGGAAAATAGTAAAAGTAGAATGTGTAATGTTCCCAAACTAAAGGTCAGACAAGCGATACCCTCATCTCTAAAAAAAATAGCTTGGTTGTCGGGGGGCCAAAACAAGACTATTCAACCAGCTTTCGAAAGAGATCAAGAGCATCACTGGTAGGTGGTACATCATATGTAAGGGTTGGCGTAACGGCAGACATTGAAGCCAGATAGAGATGCCAATCTTGGTAGGGTTTCTGAACAATCACAAGGGGGAACGGACGGGTATATATATCTAACTTTTTTTGGTCTCAGAGTTTTGTCCACTGAGTTTTTCAGCTTCTGTCGTGAACTCTGATTTGTAATTCTTTTACAACCATTTTAATAACCACGGTAACAAACACTGCCCGTTTAACTCTTCGAGATTTAGAGATTTCCCGGATACTCCGTTGGGGCCCAGTCCCGGACTGCAAATATGGTATTGATTCAAAAGAGAACATTCAAATTTTTCAACTTGCTCTGAAACCCTAATAATTGTAGAACAGTCAAACAGGCTCTACATGGCTTTATTGGCTGATTTTCTCTCTCAATCTCTCTTTCAGACTGCAGATTCGGATGAGAATGGGTGTTTCTGCTGTCCTAATTTAAAATTTTGTACTAATATATAGTAAATTACTCTATTTTCAACTAAATTTTTCTGAAATAATATGTAGTTTATTTTTAAGCTTTTCTGAAATTAGCTCTCTTTTTATCTGTTGAAGATAAGGGGATAGTCGTGTGGAAGAGTGTGACGAGTACACAGATGAAGGAACCGAGTTTTTGAGCCATTGAAAGCCACGATATTTTTTTTGTCCCAATCAGAGATAGTAGAAAGATAAGAGGTCAGGTGCGACATAGCCGTCTCTCGCGAAGCATGGGATGACTGTTTGTGAAGCGGGTGGAGAAATGATGAGTGGAATCATCGGCATAGGAGTGGATAGGACAGGAAGTGCAACCTAATAGATCATTAATAAATAAAAGAAAGAGAGAAACATCACTATTAATATCTTTAGGAGAAGAACAGTTGCCATCTACAACCGCAGCTATAGATCGGCCAGAAAGGAAATCAGAGATGAAAGCACAGATAGAAGGATAGAAACAGAAGGAGGGCAGTTTGGAAATTAAAGATTTGTGCCATACTCTATCAAAAGCTTTTGATATGTCTAGCGCAATAACAAAGGTTTCACCGAAATCCCGAAAGAAGGATCAGCAAGAGTCAGAAAAATATGCAAGATGATGACCGGCAGAGCGTCACTTGCGGAAAACATTTTGACGATCTGAAAGTAGATTGTAAGTAGAAAAGTGTTTAAGAATCTTCCTATTAATTATATATATATATATATATACATTAGGGTGTCCCAAACTCATAGGGGGCCAAATGTTTTTTCGGGATACAAATCCGCTCGTGTTGCGCTCTTTTGATGTTTCCCATTAGAAGTCTTCCTGTAAAATTTCAGAGAGATCGAAGGAAATTTAAAGGTCCCGACTTTGAACACTTTATTTCTCCTCTTAACTGAAAGGCAAATTAACTGAAATATTTCTCTCAAAAGTTCCATCACAAAGATGATTATACAAAATAAACATGTATTTTAATCTTAACACACAAACAACAATTTCAAAGCATCACATTTATGCATTTTAACTAAACACGTGTTTCATGAGATCCGTTTTTGTTCCCTTCCGGCTCACATTCCGTCGGTGTGAGTGGACAGTTCGAAGGAGGAACTGGAGGTCTTCTTCATCACGGCACAGAGGTTTGCTTGTGTATTTCTCAATGAGGGCGATGCCTCGCTCTGCTGCATCATTGGCCACCATCAGTTCTGCAGCTCGGCTCTTTGCCAGACGGTAGTTTTCGTCAGTAGGCCATGTTTCAGGGTCTTTGGTGAGGAACGTGGGCTCAACTTGGAGAAACTGGAAGAGTGTGGTGGATCGACTTGTCACCCACGGACTTAAACGGCCATCCACTTGCAGTCCCTTGCCTTGGACCCGTTTGAGTCCTTTCCCAGGGCGCTTTTTCAGGTTAGCCGTCATGTTACGCTTTTCATTGTCGTCAACTCTGTCATCAAACAGTGCAAGACAGATTAAGTTCTCCGAGATATACTACAGATGACGGAGCACAGCCCGGTAAGCTGTTTCCAACGTCCTTGTCAGGGTAACCTACAAGAAGATTGCACAGCCTAACGTCATTTTTGGGAGATTTGATGGCGATGGGAGCCTCGTGCCAGTGACGCACGTATACAAGGCTCACGAAGAGAGCCATACGGCGAACCCCTTGCAGTTCTTGGAGACGAAGTTCGGAGAACTGGACTGCAGTAATGCTATTTTCAGGCAGTAAATAGCTTTGGCCATCCATCTGGCCTGATGGTAAGCCCCTAGAGGCCGAAGCTTGTAACGTCCTACGTCGTCTCCGAGGTACAAGAGGCTCAGTCGAAGAAGTTCTTCATAATCCTCTCGAGGATGATTACCACTTCTTAGGGCATCGAGGAGATAGTCTATTACCTCAAGTCGCATTTGTGAAAGGCAAGCATTGTCATTTATGAAGGCTTTAGCCACCTCGTCCTTGTCAAATGCATCCAACTGACAGTGGTTCATTGATGGCCAGGCCTCCTTGAATCTCCTGAAAAGTGGGATTTGAGGACTTGGTGGTGTTCCTAGGCACACGACGAAGACATCCTTGAGAATCACTTCGTGAACGTGATGACGGCAAGCAAACCATAAAAGAGATCTTCCAATGCCGCTTCCAAACGCGCACACGCACCTTGCACTATCCCTGTGTTTGATGCCGTCGTGTCAAACACCATGCCTATGATCTTGTCCTCAATTCCGACTAGGGTGAGCGCTTGATGGACTGCGCTTGCCATTTGCTGTCCTGTGCCGTCTATTATTTTCGGTGCTCCTAATAGCTCTTCCACACCATCCCCAGTCACCACAACAGCAATCCGATCGACTGACTTACCCTCCTGTTCGATGTCAGTGAGTATCTTTGTGTCCCAGTGGATCTGCAGTCGAGGTGGAAGCTGCTCGAGGTGGCTAATAACATTGGTCCCTATCATTGTACGGGCCTTTTGTCGGAAGCGGTGAACCGTGCTCTTTGATGGAACACTGTCAGGACCGAGAGCTAGGGATTTTGCAGTCGCAGCAACGCTGATGTTGCCTGTCGAACAGAAAGGCCCTCGCGATCCCAAGTTGCTGCCAGGTCAAGATCACTCAGACTTTCTTTTAGTCTGTCATGTTTGGGAGCTTTCGAAGGTTTAAGTCCACAAGTGACGGCTTCGTTTCCACTGTCAGCTGACGATGTGCTAGAACTGCTGTCGGTAGCCTCTTCTGTGACTCCTACAGCTAGAGCCTCCTCCGTTTGACGCCGGTGTGCTCGCTCAAGAGCTCTTTCCCTTTCCTGTCTTTTCATTGTGGCTGCATTATATTTTCTATCTTCACCTCCCATGTAACTCGTATTTCGATCTGCCCTTTGGGAAATGAGGAATTCCTTGTCTTCAAGAGGGATATCTCCCCGATCCAGAACGTCTGAGCGGGCGACATCAAAAATATCCTCCATATCAGCCAAGAATACATCCCGCTGCATATTGTAAGTCATTCCAGTCTTGTTCTTGTTTTTATGCAAATTTCGATACCTCTGAACCAAAGCTTTCAGTTTAGTCGAGGCATGAACGGAGGTTGTTGCCAGATTCGAGTTGGCTCTAGCCCAGATTTCTAATACAGCCGATATTACAGCCTTGACACTGTTGGAATCTGTCTTCTTTTGGTCGCGGTGATGGTAGAAGAAAAGGAGCAACACGTCCATATTACTTGGTAATCGAGATTTAGCCAGCTCTGCTATCGGAGACCTCTCAAGAAGCCACAACTTGATGTTTGATCTTGTCAACGCCATAATGATCAATTCTGAAAACCCAAAAAAAGTCATCAAACGTCGGGACCTCTAAATATCATCTGATCGAGTTGAAAATCACACAGCCAATGCTTTAGCCCAAACCACATCCGGGCATGACACGACTGGTCAGGTCGTGTTAAGAAAAGAAATTGGGACACCCTAATATACATATATATATATATATATATATATATATATATATATATATACAGTACATACATATATTATTTATTAATCGATACATCCATCTCCGTATTCAATTTTTTGCAATTTTTATTAGTTTGTATTGCAGATACTTCCAGTTATTATCGTACCACAAATTTGTGTTTCCTCCCCAAGGTAGCATAAATACACATGCATCAATCACAGTCACATTCGTACTACCACAGGCTTGCTCTACATAAACTGAGCCAAAAAACAAAAGTATTTGTAATCGCAAACCGTCCGTATAGAGGCCTGTATTTAGTTTAGAATACGGTTACACTTGATATAGTTACAATGGGATTGTCTGCTGAAAATCTTGGTCTTGTAGAAAATCCTTCGTTATGTTTTATATTTGACAAAGTAGATCATATTAGGTCAGACCTTCTCTTATCTGTCTGTCATGATTTCTATGATTCGGAAGAAATAGGACATGCGAGGGTACAGTTAAACACCCTATTCAACGCTACCCTCCCAACTCGCAGAGGTAACTCCAGAAACGAGAATATCCTAAAAGACATTGTAAATGTGTCGACCCTTCGAGATAATGAGAACAATATTACCTTCTACGTGACTAACTTCCATAGAATACTAGTAATCTCTATGGGTGACGTAGACGTTTCAGCGCTCCTCAAACAGTATAATGAAGTGCAAAAGTCTTTAATTGAAATGAAACACCAACATGTGGTGTCAAATCAGAAAAATGCGATTTCGCTCGAACAATTTCGGTTAGAGTTAGATCCGTTGAAAGAGACGCTCCTCCCGAAGCCCAGTTACTCGGAAGTCGTTCAACAAGTTAGAAGCTCAAGAAGGGCGTCGGGCAGCGAGGGAAACGCAATCCCCTCCCCCAACTCCACCCCCGCAAGTGGGATGGAAACGCAGCCTGCAGGGGAAGCGGTCAACTTCCCTCCTGCTCAGGAAATTACTTCCGCTCCCGATTTCACAATGGATCGACAGGTGGTGAGTGTCAAAACCTTCTAAAACATTAATATTGGTAACAGGGACTGTCAGGTTCCAAGAGACGAGGCATCACTACCCTCTCCGTTGCCTTCGGCTGCAGGGGAGAGGCGCTTGATTACTCAAACGCCTCGCTCGGCATGCAGTTCTCCCCTCTCCCACCGAAGAAGGAGGGGTATGCGCGTCCGTCAGGGTATAAACACCGCTAACAGACCCTCACCAAGCCACAGAGTAGGGGGGCCTCCCATCCCCCCAAGGTCGTGCCACCCATTCCCCCAAGGTCGTGCCACCCATCCCCCAATCAGGCGAACACTAGACTGAGGGAAGATGACGGGTGGGTTACGGTCAACAGACGCACTTCACGAAAGGTTCCTCAACCCGTTCTCACAGCAAGGCCACCGGCAAGGAATCTCACCTTTTTGTCGCGAATTCAGCTCTCGAACGAGGAAAGTGATATTCGACACATGGTGAAAGAAGTTTGTGGTGAACACAATATATTGTTAATTGATAAACTAAACGCAAATTTGCGTATTACAAATCATTTAATGTAAAAATTAGAGGTGTAAACTCGCAGTTCAACCCGCACAATATGAGTCAGTGGCCAGACGGTATTATTGTTAAGGAGTTTATTCACTTTTCCAAGAGATTTGATAACAGGAAAAGTAATAATAATAATAATAATATAATAATAATAATAATAATAATAATAATAATAATAATAGACGCCCTAATTGCAATGCCTGAAATTTGTACAATTTTTATAATAATAATAATAATAATCTATACTATAATAAGAGAGCTGTCCGTCTGTCTGTCCGTCCGTCCGTCCGGACCCCCGCAGGGGGTATAAAGGTTATGCACATTTCTTCTGGATGTAGTAAACTTTATACTTGGGGTGTGACAGCCCTCCGGTCCCGAGTCGTGGGATTCTAGAGGAACTGGCTGCCAGCTCCTTTAGGTTCTCTCTCTCTCTTTCGGGAGGGTGGGTAAAGTATTTTGCACAATCCCGTCCGTGGGTTACTAGGACCCCATCCCATCCCTACTCTGTCCTTTTAGATTACGTTAAGGTTGTTCTCCTCTCACTGCAAAAAAAAAAAAAAAAAAAAAAAAAAACCTTTTCTTTTAGTATTAAGTCTTTTTCTCTTCTTTTACTATTAGGACCCTACTGCTACCTCATGCGTGGGAAGAGAGGCTTTGGAACCTCTATAAATAACACCATTTAACGCTCGTAGGTTGTGAGAGACTGGGATGGAGGGGTCCCAGGCGTAGGGGCGCGATGAATGGAGTGTGGCTAGTGCCCCGTTAAGCCCATTCCTAACGCGTAATGGCCTGACCAGCCCCCTGCGACCGTTCTTTGGTGACCAATTGATGGTGCTTGGCTGTACTGCTCTGAGGTGAGAGGGCTTTACTGCCCAGCTGGCTGCCAGGCCAGCGTAAAGTCTCGGGCGTAGCCTCTGGGTCTGGTGGGATATCCCTTGAACACTGGATTCTAAGAGTCTGGCCGCTTGTGAGTGACTAGTAAGACTTAGTAAGGGGCTGCATCTCGCTGTCGCTCCTGGCGGAAAATCCGTGACGCTTGCGTCGCGAGTGTTTGTCAGTTGGTAGCTGCGACACGTTTGGGATGGTCCGGCCCTGGGGAGACCTTTGGTCGGTGCGGCAGCAGGAGAGGTGTAGTCTTCTGGAAGGAATGAACGTCACTTGCAAAAAGGCGGATGCGTCTACGCGCGGGATGAATTCACCCCCCCCCCCCCCCCTTTTTTATATACTTGTCATAACGTTTTTGGATAGTTTTCATTGCTAGAACGCTTTATCTTATTCAGAGTATTCAGAAAAAAAAAAAAAAGAGAAAATATGGCAGGGCCAGCTAAATTGAAAGCAGAATGCTTTAAATGTAAAGTTAATCATTGGTGCGTAGACTTCCCAGAGGGTAGTATCAGCGATATCACATCCCTTAGTGTATGTTTGTTTTGTAAACTTAGAGACAACCATGAAAAGGAAGTTAAAGAGCTAAAGGAATTAGTAAAAAAGCTTGAAGCTAGGGTCGTAGCACTGGAAATCCAACCCAGTGGACAAGATCAAATTAAAAACACACCAGCAGATTCAAACTGTAAGATTAAGTATCTAGAACAAAGGGAGGGCTCAAAGAAGGGGCTGATAGAGAAGGGTGGGAAGGGATCGATAGAGAAGGGTGGGCAGGGGCCAATGAAGAAAAAGGGTGGGAAGGGGCCTGCTGATGGCCCAAAGAAACCGAAGGATGTAGCTACCTGTCGGGGTGGGTCGGGTGGTGTAACTGCGTGTATGGGTGGCGACGGGTTTCGAAAGGTCTCGGGCAAGAAGGCTGCGAAGCCAAAGCCTGAGACCCCAGTTGCCTCTGTCAAGACCTCTAACCGCTTTAGTCTCCTGTGCTCGAAGGAGGAAGACACCGTTTTGATTGGGGACTCGCAGATCAGGGGCCAGGAGAAGTACTTTGCTTCAGCAAACCGGGATGGGAGGAAGGTAAGGTGCTTACCTGGGGGGGAACGGCGCACTTAAGGAAGGAGGTAGAGAAGGTCGCGTGGCTAGTCGGAGGACTGCGATCGTTGTCCACGCTGGTGGCAATGACCTGTTCCTCAAAGGCGGTGGGGTAGGTCTTACTGAAGGGATCATCACCGAGATCATGTCTCTTGCGGATGATCTAAAACTGAAGACAGACAGGGGAATGTTAATGGGTATTTTACCGCGAATGAATGTCAGTGACCACGCGCTCAGTAAGGTCATTGGCATCAACGAGAGGGTACAAGACTTGTGCGTTCCGCTGGGCGTGAAGTTTATTGACCCCTTCGATGCATTTTCGGGTAGGTGGGACCTTTACCAGAGGGATGGTGTCCACCTCAATAACAAGGGTAAAGGTGTGCTAGGCGCGCTGCTCGACCGGCACCTATACAGAATGGTGAGGTCGAGTCCGGGGAGAGATGATGGGCCCCCACCGGGGAGAGATGAGGATGAGCCGGTGGCGGACATACCTTCAACTGAAGGGTGCGTCGAAGTACAGGTGGGTGACCCTCCTCCTACGTTGGAGGGGGCTCAGTCTCCTGCGGAAGTTGCCCCCTCGTTAGTGAGGGGCTCTTCAACTCCCGACAGCCCTGGCTGTTCGGGAAACGGGTCGTGCTAGGGGTCGGTCAGAATAGGGAAGGCTCCCTCCGTGCAATGCTTTTTAATGCTAGGTCAATTAGGAACAAGTTTTGCGAGCTACGGGCGCTCTTAGCATCAGAATACCAGGATATCGTTGCTATCACCGAGTCCTGGATTCATACTGATCGTAGGGACTACGTTGGGGAGTTCGAAATTCCCGGGTATAGAATGTTTCGCAAAGACCGCACCCGTGGGGAGGGGGGTGGGGTACTAATATACGTCAGAGACACGTTGAGTCCGGTTGACTGCCAGTTCCGGTCGGAACGGGAGCTGCTTGGCGTCGATCTGAACGTGGGGGGACGAACTATAGGTTAATCTTGGTGTACAGACCTCCGCATCTCCTCCTCGAGGACGATACAGCCCTGTACACCGAACTCAGTAGCCTGCTAGGGGAAAGGGTGTGTGTAGTTTTAGGAGACTTCAACTGTCGCGGCATAAAGTGGGAAAAGAGGACTGCCGATGCTGAAGGGAGGAGGCTAGTTGACTTTGCTGATGAGAACTTCCTCACTCAGTGGGTCAACGAGCCTACACGAGGCGAAAGCGTTCTAGACTTAGTATTCACGACCGAAGACAACCTCGTCACTGGCCTCACCGTTGACGAATCGTTGGGCGGGAGTGATCACGGTCTTATTAGGTTCCGTGTGTGCGTCCCTCGGGTGAAGCGTAGTACTCGAGAGGCAGTAAGCTCGATCTCCGGCGGGCGAACTTTGTTAGCCTCAGGGATAGCGTAGCAGAGATGGGGTTAGAGGTTGGCGGCGATGTTGAGGGAGTGTGGAGTGCATTCCGGTGAGTTTATGTTGCTGCAGTCTGCTGCCATACCCTCAAAACCGGTCACCCCTGCTTCAACGCAGCCTAAGTGGTTCAATCGTGGCATCGCTTCGGCTATCCGAATAGGAAAGTAGCGTATAGGAGGGCGAAGGCCAATCGTTCCCACGAGAACACTGAAGCGTATGTCCGCCTGTGTAGGGAAGTGAAGGCGAAGGTTAGGCTAGCGAAACGTAACGAAGAACTACGGGTGGCAAGCCTCTGCAAGGGGAACCCTAAGGAGTTCTTCAGTTATGTTAATAGTAGAAAGCCCATTAGAAGCATGATAGGTCCTTTAAAGGACGGAAGCGGCGTTCTGCGGACCTCCGACGCGGACATCGCTAATGTGCTTAATGAGTACTTTGCGGGAGTGTTCACCAGGAGGATACCCGCGTCATCCCCGAGCCAGCTGTGAGGCACGAAGGTGCTGGCCTGGATAGTGTTAGATGTACCGCGACAGTCGTTGCTCATGAATAGACAAACTGAGCGCGTTTAAGGCTCCTGGGCCAGACCAGTTTTCTCCCCAGTGTTTTGCGAGAAGTGCGCGACCAGTGGCTCCCCACCTGGCTACAGTCTTCAACAAATCGTTGGTGATGGGCCAGGTGCCTGGTGACTGGAGGGAGGCCAACGTGACCCCTATCTTTAAGAAAGGGGATCACGAAAGTCCAGGGAACTATCGTCCTATTAGTCTCACTTCAGTTGTAGTAAATTATTAGAAGGATAATAGCTGATAGAATCGTTGACCATTTGGATTCCTACAAGCTGCTTGGGGACTCCCAACATGGGTTTAGACGGCATAGGTCGTGTCTCACCAACTTGCTCGAGTTTTTCCACGTCATGTTGAGTGAGTACGATAAGAGTAGGGCGATTGATATACTTTATCTCGACTTTCAGAAAGCCTTTGATAAGGTACCTCACCGCCGGCTAATGGCGAAAGTGCGCGCGCTGGGTATCGGTGGGGAAATAGGTAGGTGGATTGAAAACTGGCTGAGGAATAGGCGGCAGAGGGTGGTAATTAAAGGGGCTAGTTCGGGTTGGGCCTCGGTCACTAGTGGGGTTCCTCAGGGTTCCGTTTTGGGGCCACTGTTGTTTACCATTTACATAAATGATATCGACGGTGGCATCGTCAGTCGGATCGCCAAATTCGTTGATGACACCAAGCTTGGGGCCAATGTTGGGACGCCCGAAGCGATCGAGGAACTGCGTGCGGACCTAGGTAGGATAGGAGAATGGTCCGAAAAATGGCAAATGCCGTTTAACTTGGGTAAATGCAAAGTGATGCACATTGGCTACGCCAATCCCAAGTCGGACTACTCGATGTTGGGCAGTAATATCGAGGTGACTGATTTAGAAAAGGACTTGGGTGTGCTAATTAGCAGCGACCTTAAGTTTACGAAACAGTGTGTAGAGGTGGAAAAGAAAGCCCAGAAACTATTGGGTTATATCAGGAGGCAATTTCAGTTTCGGAACAAGGAGATTGTGCTCTCACTGTACAATTCCCTTGTTCGGTCGTACCTGGAGTATGCTGTGCAGTTCTGGTCGCCCACCCTCAGGAAAGATATTGAGAGGCTGGAGCGAGTGCAGGCGAGGGCCACAAAGTTAATCCCTTCCGTTAGGCATATGGGCTACAATCGACGGTTACGCGCCCTGAACTTGTTTTCGCTTGAAACTCGGAGGCTGCGCGGTCAACTGATCGAGGTTTTCAAGCTCTTACGAGGGTTCAACGATGTCGATTTTAGAAGTATGTTTAGTTTAAATGATAACCCAACTCGCAACAATGGTTGGAAGTTGGATTTGAAACGGTTTAGGACTAGTGTGTATGGGAATTACTTTACGTATAAGATCTGTGACACATGGAACAGGTTACCTTCGGAAGTTGTGAACAGTTCCTCTGTGGATCAGTTCAAGAAAAGGTTAGACGAAATCTTGCACACTATTTGAGTGTGTAAAGACATTTAGGACCTCAGTCTGCGGAAATTTCTTTTCCTATAAAATAGTTAATATCTGGAACCAACTTCCCTCAGAGGTTGTTTCCAGTCAAAGTGTAAATCTGTTTAAAAAAGGCTAGACAAAGTACTGAACACACTCATAGTTTAAGATTAAAACCTCAGAAAACTCTGCAGGAGTTCGCTTGCTCGGTGTCTCTGTGAGCAAGCTAAATATAGAGCTATTTATATATTCTCCACTTTCCTGTAAAATTTCCTTGGCTACTTTTCCAGGGTCAAGGTATTTTCTTCAACCTTTTTCCGTACCTGCCTCTGGCAGGGAGGGAGCGGAGGGTGGGGAGAGAGCCTTCTACTTTACTATCCAGTTTTCTACTACTGCTAGGATAGTTGAAAGAAAAATAAACTTTTACAAAATTTTCCCTGGCTCCCGTTGCCATTGGTACCTCCTCGGTATGGGCCGCAAGGCCTTTTGAGGTACTTCTTTTCCTTGTAATCCTTGTAACTCCTTGTCCGTCACACTTTCAGAAATTGTGAGAAAAAATTGAGAAAAAAATTCAGAAATTGTATTACGGGCGGCAATGTGAAGCTCAAGATTTTCATGACTGTCTTCTTTTCTGTAGTTTAGCCTGTCTGTTTGTCTGTTTGTGAAATTTATTCCGGGCAGTAATGGGGGAAGGGTGGGGTGTGGGGTAATGGGGATGGGTGGGGTAATGGGGATGGGTGGGATAATGGGGGAGGGGGTTAGCCCCCAAGTTGCATGAATGGGGGTGAGGAGGTTTTGGGAGATACCAGATTCAGAAATGTTGACACAATGTGAAGCTCAAAATTTTCACGGCTGCGTTCTTTTCTGTAGTTTAGCCTGTCTAACCGTCAGTGAAGCGATGGGAACTGTACTAGTAATAATAATAATAATAATAATAATAATAATACATTTTCTATCAGTCATGGCGGATAACTTGTTGAAAATAGCTTCATATAACGTAAGGTCAGTAAAGAATTCAATTGTAGATGTTCATAAAATCTGTGACAGTGCAAATTTGATACTCCTGCAAGAGCACTGGCTACCTAAGCAAGAGCTAAAATTCCTCTCTACCATCCATCATGACTTTATGTACCATGCGTCATTAGCAGTAGACTTATCAAATGAGTTAATGTACAGTAGGCCTTTTGGTGGTGTTGCTTTCCTAATAAGGAAAAATTTGTCGAAATACAAAATTTTTAACAAGCGATAACGTAAGGTTGTTAGGCATTGAATTATAAGTGAACAATGATTGCATATTAATTGTGAACTGTTATTTACCATACAACAACAGCAGTAATCTAGATGAATACATTGATTTGCTGTACAAAATTAAGTCACTATCAGATAACCCCAAATATTCTCACTGTATAATAATGGGGATTTTAATGCACATGTGAACTCGGAATTCGTTGTAGAAATGGATAACGTGTGCGAGTCGGCAAAATTAAGTATAAGTGATGTAGATGTGTAGGTGTAACCAGTGGTAATTTCACATACGTTAGTGATATGAGTGGTACCACCGGGTGGATTGATCATTGTCTCACTAGTAATAATCTAAAGGATCGAATTGTCAGAGTTCATATTCTGCATGATTTCCTTCTTTCTGATCATAGACCATTAGAACTATTAATTAATTTGACCAACGTATGTGCAACACGGCATAACAAGAACTCAATAGGTAAGAATAATCGTGTCGATTGGTCTCATGTTAATATGCAACAGAGAATAGAATATAAAAACAGAACAAGTCACCTCTTTAATAATTTAGAAATTTTGCATCTTGCCTTGCCTGTAAACTCGTAGACAGGTATTATAATAAGATAGTATCCCTGTTAAGAGAAGCAAGATTAAATCTTACAACTATCATACTAAGATTATTCCTGGATGGAATGATTTTATTGCTCCCCTGAAGAGGGAATCGAAAGCGCCTACGATTTGTGGTGCTTTCATGGTAGACCCAGATTAGGATCATGAATATGTGTAGAAGTAGGGGTCAGTATAAGGCATCCATAAGGCGATGAGAGCAGGAAGATTCTATTCGAGCATCAAAAGCCTGCGAAGCTCACTTAAATAACGCTAATAACGATAATTTTGGAAATTTGTTAAGAATCAAACGGGTGTCAAAAATGCCCTCCTTCAGACAATCGATGGGGTGTCGTGGGAGGATGAAATTGTAAAGCTGTGGAAAAACCACTACTCAAACATTCTTAATAGTGTGAGTAGGGATAACCTTAAGATAGACTGCAGTGAAACGTCTGTGGGAGGGACAAGGGAAAATACTGTGATATCAGTTCTGAAAGAAAGAGGTAAATTCTAAAGTTAAAGACTGGTTCTGCGTCAGGAGTAGATGACCTATCGAATGAGCACTTAAAATATGCCAATGACGTGGTGTGTCTGCATATATCATTGCTCTTCTCAATCATGCTTGCTCATAGCTATATTCCTGCGGAGTTCATGAGGGTACACTGTATATCGCTGTATATTACTCAACTGACTGTGTATCTACTGTATGTACTAAAGAAAATTATATCTAAATATACTGACAGTAATTCAACTATTTATAGCTGTTTCGTATATATAAGTAAGGCATATGATAGAGTGAACCACACTATTTTATTTAAAAAACTAGAAGACAGGAAAGTTCCCATGTACATATTAAATTTATTGAATTTTTGGTATTCCACCGATCTTTTACCGTTAGGTGGGGCAATGTACTATCCGAATGTTTTAGTTCCTCTTGCGGGGTGACGCAAGGCTCCTTGCTCTCTCTCCTATGCTGTTTAATGTGTATATTGACGGATTAATTGTTCCACTTAATTAGGCAACAGTTGGATGTTGTATAGATAACACAAAGATAAATAACTTAGTTTATGCTGATGATATGGTGTTAATAAGTCCCTCTGTTAAAGGTTTGGATCGGCTACTAAAAGTCTGTGAAGTGTATTCGCAGAAACATGATATTCTTTTTAATGTTACAAAACCTACGTAAGGTTATGCCATTCCATCCTAAAAGCTGTAATCAGCCAGCTGATATTAGGTTTAAAATGAGAGGTGAAGTAATTGAGGAAGTACAAGAGATTAAGTATTTGGGTCAAACTATCACCAGCTCCTTGAGTGATGACTCAGATATAAGAAAACAATCTCGAAGACTTTGTGCTAAGCTAATATGACTACAAGGAACTTCCGGTTCTGTACAAGTGAAGTTAAAGACACTCTCTTTCGCACTTTCTGCACTAATATACTGTATACCAACAGCAACTCTCGGTGAATTATAAAAAAAAACGTTCTGGCAGAACCCTAAATTTGTTGTACAACAGATCTTTTAGACTCCTACATAAATTATCCCCGAGATGCTCAGCTTCGCAAATGCTTGCTACCCGCAATGTCCCGAGCTTCCCGGAAGTAACAAGACGTGCTCAATACAGTCTAATGCAAAGAATTAAAAAATCAACCAACCCGATTATCCCAACTATCCATGAGTGCTGCCGTTTGACTTCTAAGCTATGGAATTCATGGTACGAAAACGTCTGTCTGTAGCTCCACTTAACTTCGACATTACAGTACTGTATTATTTCTCATTAATTGTATAAATTTCTATCTTAGTACGTGAATTGTCATTGTATTATTACTTGTCATATGGACTATGGTCTGCCAATGAACCTTTTCAATTTCATTTTCATTCATTTTCATTATATAACTGTAAACTCAACAGGGAAAAACATCGTATTTGTAAACTCAAACGAAATCGAATTTAAAGAAGACCACGTCTTTAAAGTGGAATAACCTAAAACAAAAAAGAAGAAAATAAAACAATAAAATACGTTACCTTTTTTTCTTTATTTTGTAGTTACGATTTCAATATTTCTCCAGTAAACCTCTTTTTAATACAATTTAGTTTTCACATCCTCATTCATTACTGCAAGTATCATTTAGTTTTTTCACCACTATTATTAGTGTTATTATTATTATTAATATTATTATTATTATTATTGTTAATATTATTATTATTATTATTATTAATATTATTATTATTATTATTATTAATATTATTATTATTATTATTATTATTAATATTATTATTAATATTATTATTATTATTATTAATATTATTATTAATATTATTATTATTATTATTATCAGTTCTAGGCAGAATATCCTTTGTTTTGTTATTCTCTGAGACGATCTTCTTTTGTAATATACCGCCTGAGGGCTTATATATAGGGTGAACCAAATGTAGGTGGACAGTAAATGATAACGTTTATTTTGAGAATACATATTTAATTTTTTTGTATACTATAATACAAAATAAAATTTAAATAAATTTAGTTATAATATTTAATATAATATAACACAAACACCATAGTTATAATGAACACCATAGTTATAATATAATATAACACAAACCGTATTCAACCTACTGTCCACCTACTTTTGGTTCACCGTGTATATATATATATATATATATATATATATATATAATATATATATATATATATATACACACGAGAAAACGATAATTCCGCTTTGAAGTTTATTTTGCATGTATATAATATTTTGGTTTATTTTCTTTGAAAAACTACTTTGAAGTTTATTTTGGTAAATTTTCAATCCAATTAATTTATATCTTTTCTACTTCATCTTTTGAAAATATAAAACCAAACACACACACAGTATATATATATATATATATATACACACACCTCGGTGGTGTAGTGGTTAGCGTCGTTGACTACGAATCCATCGGGGGCGCCCCGGGTTTGAGACCCGGTGACGGCATCCGGCGCGCAGCAAAACCCAGCTGTCCATCCTTCCACACAATAAAGAAAGTGGTTGGTAGATAAATGGGTACCTTGGGTGGCCTAGTGGTTAAAACGCTGAGCTGCTGGTGGGGCGTGGTTCGGATTCCACGTTAAACTGTAGGTCTAAGGCGGAGTGAAAAGCTTGACCTTCGTCGGAATGAACAATTCGGGCGGAAGCTAACTAAAGGTTACCAAAGGTATATATATATATATATATATATATATATATATATATATATATATATATATTATATACTTCGTAGAAGTTCCGTGCATTGGTCTCTCTTCACATGAAGGTGAGGCTGGTAGCCTCACTTCCAATCCTGGCCTGATGCAAGAGGAGTTGCTCTCTTGCGATTTCCATCGTACAATTTAGGGTAGGTTGATTTTGGAACTGTGATCTTGGACTAGTCTAGATAGAAAGGTATTAATGTATAAAAAACGTTGCACCAACTCATATTTGTGAAAATGATTGTATTTTTTGAGGATTGTTAATTATTTTTAAGTTGTAAAATTGCCTTAATTTTACGCGTAAAATCGCGCGCGCGGCATTCGCGCAATGTAAACAAACAAAATATCGGACCTTATTTCATCAAAATAATCAATTAAAATTCGTCTTTTTTAACAAAACGATGCTTGAAACTTACTGTAAATGCATTATAGATGTTTATTAGTGTATTATTTTGTATTTTTTAGTGATATTTACCTATAAAATGTGTATTAAATTAAGTTATTTTATGATGCGTTCATTTAATTGTGTTTATTTTCAGATATTTCATAAAAATGGGTAAAAAAAGGAAGTCTGCAGTGTTAACTCGAAGTGATAGTGCCAAAAAATTCAGTGGCCAGCCTTCCCCTTTGGATAAAACAGAGCTCCTACCCTCCGCCAAGTTATTCAGTACAGTTATTTCCTCCAAAACAGCCACCCGGATATTGCTAAAATGATAGCAAAGGATGTGATTGAGATCTGGCAGGCAGTGAACCCGCGGCTGCCCCTGTATGAGGAATATTATGTAGTGAAATTGGTGGATAAAGTGTGCTTCAAGAAAACAAAAGAGATAAACAGGAAATCTCTTTCTACAGTCCAGGAGCAGAATCTGGAGGAAAAGCTGGATAAACTTTTTGACATTTCTGCTTGCACCTGTAAGCTACCTGTTCGTCCCTGTGATGACAATGCTGTGAAGTGCAAGAAAGAAAATTGTCAAACACAGCACATAATCTGCACTTGTCAATTAGATTGATGTGTCTGTGGACCAGAGGTGCTTACCCTCCAGAACTACAGGATAAGCTTTACCAGGCCATCAAGTTCATTGTGGAAGTGTATGCAGTTTGAGATCAAAAGGGACAGCAAGTTCCACAATCAGCAGCTGTACATCTTCAACATGATCCAGAGGATCAAGCAGCAGTCTGAAGAAATCCAGGGTGTTGCTTTCAAGAACCTGAAGTACAATGCTTTTGCCTTGCTGCCCGAGAATGTGCTGTACTCCATGATGAAGTCTGATGACTTGGAAGTGAGAGAAGCTGCTCTCAAGAAAATTCTGTCCATCAGGTAAGCATTTATTAATTTAAAAAATGTGGAAAAAAAATTTGATTATGGGGATTTATTTAATAAAAAAAAGGCCGCGAGTTATATATAATAATCGAATTTTTTTTCACATTTTCTTATCCCAATTCCCTCCTTCCCCTCTGATAATGGAAATAATCTTACCTTCTTTCTGAAAAAAAATTCGATTATGGGGATTTATAGAACTCGGGCTTTTTTTTTTTTTTAATTTAAGTTTAATTTAAATCAGCAATTCTGAGACTAATAGGGATTAAATCTTAAACTGGAATAAAAAATAAATTAATTATTATTCTTTCAGAAGTGGGAAGCCAGCCAAGAAGAGGCTGAAGAAGATCACAGCCATCAACATTGAAGCTACCCACTGGTCAGAACTAATCAACCTTTCTCAAAGTGGCATCTGTGAACCTGCTCTCACAGAAGACTTTTCCGACCAGGAGCTTCAAGAAGCATTGCTGAATGGCACCGAGCTGGAGCTGCCTGATCTGCCTTCACATTCTCAGTGTTGAAAGGGCCGTGAAGCTGACATCTGAAGCTTCCCATACTGTTTATGGACTCGAATCAAGGCACAAACACATTCTGGCCAAAGCCCTAAGTCGCCAGATGAGTCCTTCCTTTGCTTCTAAGGGCTCTTACAGTGAAAATTATGATGATCTTGGGATCTAAATGTGTCTATTTGACTCTGTACATGTTTTTTTACTTTTTTTCAATAAAATTGTAACTTTTTTCAGGATTTTTTAATGAAAATAGCATGTTTTTTTCGGCCGAAAATTGCGAAAATGCGGTATTTTTCGGTACGATTTTTTGACGATTTTTGAAACGGTTTCCTCAAAAAACGGTTAAAGCTAGGGATCTGAAATGTTTTGTCAGTTATTATCATATTAAGCCCTAACTATCTCGACTAGTCCAAAGTCGATATCTAAAAAAATGCGGAAAATCAACCTACCTTAATCGTACATAGCCAGGCACACCCGTCTCATCCGGTATCGTTCTGAACCAGACATCTAGTCTTCTTTTCAAGACTTCATCTTTGACGTCTAAGACTCCTAATGTCTTTCGGAGTCTGGTTAAACAGTTCTGTCCCCATGACAACCAAGCTATTTTCCTTCAGTGTTGAAAATGTCCCTTGTCTGGCCTTTAGTTTGGGAACAGTACACATTCTACCTTTCCTATGTTCCAGTATTATTTGGATGGTTACTGGGTTCAGTTTGAGGTTAGGCATCAGTTTTTCGATCATTTTCTATGTGTAAATTGTGGTGTATCTCTTTTCTTTCCGATGAATATAGATTCAATTATACACACTCTTTCCCGGTAGTTGTAGGAGGAGATTGTAGACACCAATCGATCAGGGAAGTACTCCGGGAGGGGATGCTTCTTTTCACCGCCGCAGCCTAATTTTTCTATTTTTTCTAGATTTTAATTTAAAAGGCAAACATTAAAAATTCTCAAAATTTATTTGTTAAAAACGTACTCCAATTAAAAATTATATAAAATTTGATTGTTAAAAGAGTACTCCTAATTAAAATTCATAAAATTTATTTTATAAAATAAAATGTAAAAAAAATTGAAAACAATCATTTGATAAAATTTTTATTTTTATGGACATCTTTGATTGAATAAATATTTTATTTAAAATTTTGAGCTATACCTCTCAAATAGGTTATGTGATCTCTCTCGCCATATTCTGTGACTACTTTCTTGATTCTTTTGTCCGCATCTCGATATTTTTTGAGTTTGACTGTGGGTTTATGTCCTGCAATAAGTTTTTCCATATAGACGTCACGACCTTTTTGAACTTTGATCAAACCTTCAATATACTTCCATAATGTAGGATGCTGTATTCCCAACTCGAATGAAATTCTTCGATGTGCAGCTTCAGCGTGATTGTTGGTTCGATCTTCATCATTAAGAGTTGTTTCATAAACGTTCCAAATATCATGTGGAAATAAAGGGTTCCGTCTGCTGTTTCCTCTTCTGTTGTAGCGTCCGACATAGTTATCTTCAAACCAGTCCAATAATGGTTGAAGATCAGGTGGCAGTTCATTGGCTAATGCATCAATGTGGGCATCAATATCGGGAATGGGCACAAAAGCTAAGGCAAGAATCATTTTCGCCTGTAATGCGAAGTCAGGATTAGTGTTGTACTGCTGCAAAGCTCCAATTGAATTGATGTGCCTCAACATGTTTTGAGATAAATGGAAAAAGCATCCTTTGATATGTGCGTCCGGAAAACATTCCTTCATGGCATTGATAGCGGCTTGCTCAAAATCACAATGAATAGAAAGGGGATTAACGTTTGGCACTAGCGATTTTATAATTTCGATCAGTCGTCGGTAAGTGGAGCGCTGCTTATTTTGTAACATGGCATATAAAATTGGATGCACACCTCCAAATCTTTTCACTAAAATACAGTATATTTGTGAAAATAAGGAAGGGGCTGTAGTGAACGTACCATCTGCATACCATGTAGTTGAAAATTCTAGATGTTGTAGCCACGTCTCTTTGCCAAATATGATTATTCTCTCGTTTTCAACGCCACTATCAGCTAAAAGATAATTTTCTTCTCTGCCATCCCCAAGTTTATACACTTTGTAACCCTCAGGAATTACTAAATTTTCAAGGTTAGTTGGGTTTTGAGGAGCTGCTTGTATTTTATTTCTTTTTCTCCGAACTATTTGCTTCATATTACTAGGTGCTGGCACAGCGGCTTGAACAGATTGGGGAATTTGTGAGACACATTCATTAACAACAACACTTGGGGGCTCCAGAGATTGCTCTGCTCGGCGCTTTAAATTGGTTTTCACTTTAGCAACCTCTACATTAATGGCACACGCACAATGAGAATGGCCAGTCACTTCCTTTATCACTTCACCATTCCTTGTATGGATTCGTCCATTACATCGTCCTCTTTCTTCACATCTCCAAAATGTCACACTTTTATCTGCTTGAGAATGCTTGTCAAACACGTATAGGTATCCATTGTGATCGAATTTCTCCTTTCCTCTTTTACTAACAATATCGTTTGTAGCCATTGTAAGAGATGGGTTGGAACTGATTTTCAAATCTATGGGCATAATCTTATATACTAATCGGCTTGGAATTTGGTTGGTTGGTCGTATACTAATAGAGAGGTAATTTGGTTGGTTGGTCATTTTTATTTGGTTGGTTGGTCATTTTTATTTTTTAATTTATATTATGTAAATAAATGACAAAACGTTCAACTTTGTATTTATGTGGCGGCGAATAGCACTGCGTCGAATGAATTCACGGCGAATTCAATCTGCGGCGAAACAACTGCGGCGAAACTACCACGGCGAAACAACCGCGGCGAAAAGAAAGCAACCCCTCCGGGAGAACGTTTGGCAGGAGACAGGGAGTGCTGGAACTCCAGTTTCTCCTGTCTCTGTCCTTTTTAGCTGATCTTTTTCCGTGTCTCATCTACCCTGTGAGCAGCCCAGCATGCTCTCAAACTAGGGTTGGCAGTGCTCCGAGTTTGCTGACTCCAGCTCTGGAGTGCCCCAGTGACTCAGCTCCTGCTCCAGGACGGCTCCAGAGCTGAGAGTGACCCCCAGCTCCAGCTCCGGAGCTGCTCCACTAACCCCAGCTTTATATCCTAAGTTGTTCCGAACTGATATTTTAACGTCTTTTAATTGCGCTACAGCTATTAAGATACAAAAACTGAATGCCGTAACCAGAGCATGAGAAAGTGGGGGGTTACAGTGTTGGACAAAATGCGCACGGCAAAGCTGCGCGCCCAGTCAGGTGGGTCCTGCCCCCGAATTTTTTTTAATCTTATTGTCCAAAAGGGTTGTTTTTAATTATTGGCCTAAATATCTACCAAAAGAGTTGTTTATAATTATTAGTCTAAATATTTATTCACTCCCGTCCAACAATACTGTTTTGCTACTCCGTAAATGATTATCACAACGATGTGAAGCAGCAGAGGTGAGTAGGTTAGCTGGGTGAAGGTGATCTGAGGAGCTACTACATCTTACATCAAAAGATTTGGCAAATTTATTATACTACACCAATAAAGGTAGGTAGGTGTCAGGTTTACATGTTGTCTTGTACACGTATCTTCTTTCATTGAAATACAATAAGTCAGCTAAATATGGTTACTAGCCTAGCCTAATGCTACACATCACTGACACCTTACCCCATACTGCCATGCATCCCAACATCAAGATGCTGCTCCGTATCCTTTGCAGCATACCAGTCACTAACTGAAACTGGAATGAAGCGCCTGAAGAGTTATCTTCGCTGTAGCATGGCCACGGAACGACTGACTGGGTTGGTTCTAATAGACATCCACCGTGACATCGCCATTGATGTGGAGACCATTATCACCATGTTTGCACGACGCCACCAAGATGAATGACGTTGGTCAACTTGTTGGATGACTGACTCCTAACTACTACTCATTCTGAATTAAACTCAGGACAAGAGGAGTCTTTTCTGTCACTATAAAACTGATATGACATTGCATGACCATGAAGCGTAAAGTCAGATGCAATAAACAGATGCCAATTCATGATGATGAGGCTACTGTACTGGTTTAATGACCCTGGTCACAGGGTGTACAGTTTAAAATCAGATACATATATAATCTTATATAATTTTTTCTGGGACAACCAGGGGGTTACAGACACCCAATAACCTCCCCCATGGATACGGCCCTGCAATAGGATAGCAAAATCATTAAGGCTAGTAATCTAAAGCTGAGTTCTTAAAGTGCAGCACGCGAGCAATCTGCGGCCATCAAACTGTCACCGTACGACCCCAAAGCCTTGGCAAGGCTTGGCAACCTTATGAGGTAATTCAATACATATTAAAAATAATTGATTTATTTCTTTATTGTACTGTACATATACTAAGGTAGGATCGTAGAGTGTGTGTATATATATATATATATATATATATATATATATATATATATATATATATATATATATTATAATGTTATAATGTTTCAGACCAACAAAGACCCTAGGATCCACTCATGGCTGGTCTACCTAACTGTGTTCGTAATTGTGTATTGTGCATGTCCTCCGTGGTGGCGGAGGGGACCTACAATTTTACGTGGGTTCCGAACCACAAAGCCTTAATTTTACTACCTTAAACTATACCCAATCTGTCAACATATGCGTCTAATCGATTTTTAAACATGTTTATAGACGTGCTACTAATTACTTCTACCGGCAAACTATTCCACCTATTTACTATTGTATGCATAAAAAAGTTTTTGGCAACTGCTGTCTCGAACCTTCTACTTGTCAACTTACATCCGTTATTTCTAGTCCTATTATATTGGGATATTTCGAAAAAGCTATCTCTATCTACGTTATCGAACCCATTCATAATTTTAAAAACCTGGATTAGATCACCCCTTAGCCTCCTAGTCTCGAGTGTAGTAAATTTTAACTCCTTAAACCTATCCTCGTACGACTTCGACCTAAGAGACGGAATCATCTTAGTTGCTCGTCTTTGAACTTTTTCGAGTTTGTCTATATCTTTTCGCATATGCGGATTCCAAAATGGGATCGCGTACTCCAAATGGGGTCTAACTAATGATTTATAAAGAGGAACTATAATATCGCGCGATTTGAACTCAAAATTCCGAGCTATAAAACTTATCACTTTGTTCGCTTTATTGACCGCTGCTGTACTTTGTTTCGCTACTTTTAAATCACCAGTGACTATAACTCCTAAATCTTTTTCCTGCTCTACGCTTGCTGACTCTTTCCCTGATATATTATACGCAAAATTACCGTTACGCGAACCTATATATAAAATTTTATACTTATGGACGTTAAATCTCATTTGCCGTGTGACTGACCAATCAACGATTTTAGTCAGATCTTCCTGGATTTTACCTCTATCTTCGTCATTAATCGCCCTACCACCAAGCTTCGTGTCATCCGCAAACTTTGAAACTGTACTGAATAGGCCGACATCTAAATCGTTAATATATATACGAAAAAGCAAGGGGCCCAATACAGAACCCTGAGGAACGCCGCTAACTACATTAGCCCAACACGACTCGGCTCCATCAACGACTACCCTCTGTTTCCTACCTCGCAACCACTCTTCTATCCAATTTATTACTAAACCCCTGATTCCATAAGCCTTAGTTTTTTTAATGAGTCTTTAGTGCGGTACGGTGTCAAACGCTTTTTGAAAATCTAAATACACTACATCAGGGGTCCCCAACCCTGTGCCCGCGAGCACCATGGTGCCCGCCGACCCTTTTGCCTGTGCCCGCCACTAACTGACTAAGATTGATAAGTTTTTATTTAAATTTTTAATAAAATGTTAAGTATGTTTTATATTTTAAATATTTAGTTACTAAATATTTAAAATATGTAACATACTTAACATTTTATTAAATTTTATAGTTAATTACAGAAACAGATGCTCATTTATTTGAAAATAATTATTTCTTTATAAATAAATTAAGTTATCGTTTTGATAATTTTTCTAAGATCCTGAGTTAGCCCATCCTTGTTTTTTTTTGTGTATTATGTTCATTATTTTACATAGGAATTAAATGTTTTTTTTGTATATTATGTTCATTATTAAGTCCAACTATAAATTTGCCTTGAAAAAGTAAATGGTGCCCGCCGCACTACCAGTAGTCTTGAATGTGCTCTTCGGCACAAAAAGGTTGGGGACCCCTGCACTACATCAACCGCCCGATTACTATCGTAAACGCCAACCACGCTTTGGAAAAATTCTAAAAGATTAGTTAAGCAAGATTTGTTTCACCTAAAACCGTGCTGCATATTTCTAACTAAGTTATGCAATTCTAAGTGTTCGACTATACGATTCCTAATTATTGATTCCCGTAGCTTACCTACAACAGACGTTAAACTGATTGGCCTACAATTTCCCGCCGCACCTTTATCGCCTTTCTTAAAGCTAGGTTTTACATTTGCTAACTTGAAATTATCTTGTACGCACCCTTTAGAAATAGACGCATTAAAATCTTTGTTAGTGGCACAACAATGCTTTCTTTTAATTCTTTTAGTTGTATGGGATATATGGAATCCGGCCCCGGTCCATGAAATCCGGCCCCGGTATATGGAATCCGGCTCCGGTATATGGAAGGATAATATGAGTGGTGTACAAAGAATTGTAAGAGGAGCACACAAATTTATATGGAAAAGCTACCAGAATATATGCACTTTGCCCTCCTTGTCTAAATCCGTTCTGAACGAATTTAAAACACAGGATTAAGCGAAAAAAAGGTCCTGGCTAATGTTGAAATTGTTTGTAAGTTGAGTAATGGCAGACTCAAGAATATTGCTACTAACAATGTTGCTTGAGTGAAACAAAACTGAAGCGTTATTTCAATCAATACAAAGGGATAACTGACAAATGGACAAAAAGGGCACTGGACGACTGTCCCGTTCTAACAGGATATTGATGCTGTTTAACACGCGTGTTCAAATCCTTTGAACACACATTTACAACCAATTTTATAGATGCCTGAATTACTGGTAGGGCTCTTCTTTACTGTGAGTAGTATGGCCGCAAAATGTTCGAGTTCATATGCAATTGCAATGTTGATCAATTGAGTGCCACCCCCACACCACCCCAGTGCCAGTGCCAATCCCCCACTCCCCCAGGGTGCAAAAAAAGAAAGGAAAAAGGGGGAATTCCCCCAGCTGCATCAAGCTCGGGGGTGAATCCACCTAATCTAAGAGAGAGAGAGAGAGAAGAGACTTTGTGGGAGAAGCTGGGACGGCCTCACCCCCTAAAGGGATATACCTAGCTCAGGAAGGTAAGAGAGAGAGGAGGAGAGAAGAGAAGAGAGCATCCTTCGTCTGCGAAACACAGACGCATCATGAGAGCTCAGGTAGCATCATCTGGCTTAGAACTCGAAATCCTCCAGTTGGCTTAATCTGGATTAGAAGGTGTAAATAGCAGGTATATATATATATATATATATATATATATATATTACACAGGTGTCCATAAATGTTTACCCTGAAAACAGTATGCTCTCATGTTTTAATGACGAATCTTACATCCGTTTTCTTTTTACAGGTGATCTCGTACACGCATAGAGTTTCTGTGCTGGTGTGTTTCGTCTACCGCATTCGCGGCTAGGAGTGCTGTAGTAGCTGTTCAGTTAAGATGGCGTCTGTGACAGAGAAGGCACAATGTGTTGTGTGGCTTGCAGAAACAAAATCTCCTGTCAGTGTTCAGCGAAGGTTCAGAACAAAGTATAGAAAGAATCCACCTGATGTGAAGTTAATTAAGTCGTGGATGAAAAAATTCTTGGAAACTGGAAACGTGGAAAAGGGAAAGAGCAGTGGTAGACCATCAGTTTCCGATGGGACGGTGGAAAACATTCAAACTGCTTTCACACGGTCACCAAGGAAATCGGTGAGACAAACTTTATGCCAACTAAAGATACCGAAGTCTACGGTGCACAAGGTGTTACACGAACGTTTAAAGTTACACGCCTACAAGGTACAAATTGCACTGGGATGCATCAATTTTGCTGTCAAGGGTTTTGTAAGTCATTCTTATAGAGTTTTTCCTGCTGATTTCGAATCTGCAATCCGTTTTTCTTAATCAGCTCAGGTTATCCGGCTATGGCCTCATAAGTAAAATAGAATTTTTCGTGATTTTGTCAAAGCGGAATTGGAACGGTAACATCTATCATCACTTGTTTCACTTGTATAATATCTTTTTTTACTTTTCAGGCATATAGATAAAATATTTTATAATGAATAGAGCGTGTAAAAATGATCCCAATAGATTCTGCTATATATGTGGGACGGTTACCATGCCAAATAACCAGTCCCAAATCACTAAATTTGCGAAGACAATGTATAGAGCATACTTTGGAATTAAGCTAGGGGACCAGGACAAAAATTTCGCCCCTCATATGTGCTGCAAGACGTGCATTGAAAATTTGAGAAGATGGAGCAAAGGCAGAGCGAAATCTTTGCCTTTTGGAATTCCCATGATTTGGAGAGAAGGAAAGGATCACGTGACAGATTGCTATTTCTGCATGACAAACCTCCAAGGTGGGCTTATAAATTTATTTTTCTTAAATATTTTGAAATCCTCGTATGAAACTTGACATAATATTCACCATAATGTAATATTCACCATATATAGCATAATATTCACCATAATGGTAATCATACATTTACATATACATATTGTTATAGAAAATACATTTACACATACATATTGTTATACAAGTTACATTTACATATACAATGATTGTATATTTTCTTTCTTTTTCATTCATATTGTCCCCGAAGGGACAATATGAATGAAAAAGAAAGAAAAATACAGACTCCATCGACCTATTTCATATCTTACAGACCGCAGCCTTCCCTCACGAGCCGCCACTGTCTGAATGCTTCTTCTATGTCATATGCAAGTTTTATATCCATGTTTCTGTGTTTCTATTTTCAGGAGTTAACAAGAAGAATAAACACATTGTTGTATACCCTGACATTCCTTCTGCTATGAGACCTGTACCCCATGGTCCTGGAATTCCAATACCCGACCCACCTCAAACCCTGGACTTCGATGATTCTGATGATGAATCAATGACCAATGCCAATGACTAGTCCCAGGTCCCAGGCCAAACTTAATGATCTTACCAGGGATTTAGGACTTTCCAAATTAGCTGCCGAGATCTTGGGCTCACGACTTCGAGAGGACAACTTGCTGGCTCCGGGAACAACATTCTCCTGGTATAGGAAACGAGAGGAAGAATTCCGCAAGTTTTTTACAGTGCACGAAAATACCTCTTCCTTAGTGTACTGCTGCAATGTTGAGGGGCTAATCGAATCCTTGGGCCTGCCATATAACGCATCAGAATGGAGGCTATTTATAGACTCGTCTAAACGAAGTTTGAAAGCAGTACTTCTCAACATTGGGAATAGGGTTGCATCAGTCCCTGTAGCACATTCCGTACAACTTACTGAGAGCTACGATAACATGAAAATTTTACTGGATGCTCTCGTATACGACCAACATAACTGGAGGATCTGTGGAGATTTGAAGGTAATACTAATATCATAAGTAAACTATTGCTATTGACTATGTTGTTTTTCCAAAGGTTATTTGAGAGCGTATAAGAACACTTAACTTCCCCACAGAAGTGATACAGTCCAATGCATAGATTTTTTTATCTGATAGAACAAATTCTTTAAATTCTTTAAATATTTTCATTTTTTTTCAGATTGTGGCATTTGTATTGGGAATGCAAGGGGGATACACGAAATACCCATGTTTCCTCTGCAAATGGGATAGCCGAGCGGATGAGAAGCACTATGCACAGCGTGAATGGGCATCCAGAGAGAATTTTGAACCTGGGTCGCATAATGTCGTTTCAGTGTCCCTTGTGCCACCAACAAAAATTTTGCTCCCACCACTTCATATTAAGCTGGGCTTGATGAAAAATTTCATCAAATCAATGAATAAGGAGGGTTCAGCATTCCGATATCTCGAGAGTAAATTTCCTCATATATCTGATGCTAAACTAAATGCTGGGGTTTTTGATGGTCCTCAAATTCGAACTTTGATCAAGGATACTCAGTTCGAAAACGCAATGACTCCAACTGAGAAGAATGCCTGGCAGGCATTCAAATCAGTTGTCACTGATTTTCTTGGCAAGCGTAGAAGTCCAGAATACGAGTCCGTTGTCGAAAACTTGATGGAAGCTTTCAAAGCTCATGGGTCGCGCATGTCCATAAAAATGCGCTTTTTGTGGTCCCACTTGGACTATTTTCCTGAAAATTGCGGGGATTATAGTGAGGAACAGGGTGAACGATTTCACCAAGATATCAAAATAATGGAAGAGAGGTACCAGGGAAACTGGGATATCAATATGCTGGCGGACTATTGCTGGTGTTTGAAGCGAGACGTGCCCGAAGAAAAACAGACGGAAAGCCAAAAAAACTTCATTCCTTCCTCAATAAACTTTTTTCCATATTCATTGTATGAATAAAAGTATTTATTCACACAATGTTTTCATTTTTCACGAGTGTTCTTATAATATTACTCGTATCTACAGTCTTTAAGCTAAAAAAATAAATAAATTTGGGGATAAAATTGGACTTATAATAAAAGGCCAATAGAGAAAAAAACCTGACCTGATTGAGGAAAACCAATGTCATTTTCGAATTCAGCATGGTCGAATTATATAATATGAGTTGAAAAAACCCTCACAGCAGACAAAAAAATTTCATATGCATACCAGTGTTGTTCAAGAACTGAAGAATGATGACCGTCCAAAACGTGAACAATTCGCTATTGACATTTTGAACAGCATTGACGAGGATAATGACTTCTTGTTACGTGTCTGCTTTTCAGACGAGGCTACGTTTCATCTTAGTGGTAGAGTCAACAGACACAATGTGCGTATTTGGGGATCGGAAAACCCACGTGCCGTAAGGGAGCATATTCGGGGCAGTCCGAAGATCAATGTCTGGTGTGGACTAATGCATGACCAGATAATTGGTTCTTTCTTCTTCGCTGAGAACACTGTTTCCGCAACTGTGTACCTGGATATGCTAACCAATTACGCCATCCCCCAGCTGCAGAACAGGCAGCCAACTGTCATCTTCCAACAAGATGGGGCACACCCTCATTGGGCGCATTTTGTTCGTGAAACTCTCGACGCAACATTTCCAAATCGATGGATTGGCAGGGACGGGCCAATCCCATGGCCCCCAAGATCACCAGACATTACCCTGCTGGATTTCTTTCTCTGGGATCATGTTAAAGATTTGGTTTATGCAGCAGTTGTTCCAGATAGCAGGACATTGCGAGAACGCATTACGGATGCAATTACAACAGTTAACCCACAAATGTTGGAAAATGTGTGGCGTGAGTGTGAATACCGTTTAGACATTTTACGTGCCACTAGGGGTGCACATGTGGAAGCTTATTAAGTTCATTAACTATGTATCAAAACTTTGTATGTTTATCTACTTATGATTAAAACTGTTTGAATACGAGTGTTTATTTAAAAGTTATAGCATGCTTTAATCAGGGTAATCATTTATGGACACCCTCTATATATATATATATATATATATATATATATATATATATATATATATATTAACGTTTTAGCTGTCAGATTGCGCTATTTATTTAATTAATGGAGATATTCGTTGTCTTAGAAATCCGTCAGTCGGCTTAGAAGGCGTAACCAGCCATTTGGTATAGTGTATTCATATATATATATATATATATATATATACACAACCAAAAGAATTAAATAAAACACCATTAAATCATTCTATTATTTAGAGGAGTTAAGGGAAATAATTCATGAAATATATAGGAAATAAATATACATTTAAAGATAATATACATAAAAAATACACACATTGAACGATATATATAAATATATACATTCTTAAATAATAATATTAGTACAGGAGAAATCTATATATACATATTTAATATATGTATGAGCAAATACACATTTATATATATAAACAGCAAAACTTATATATAAAATAAAAACTAATAATAGTACAGGATAAAACTATATATCCATTTAATATATATACGAGCAAATACATACTTATATATAAAAACTTCAAATAATATACATCAAAATACATACACTTTATGTTCTACTGCGTTGAACTAAAATAGTAAACTCGCACGAGAGCGAGTCTACAATTGCATCATTGTTGCTTTGTACTATGCAATAAATACGATTTAACATTATTTCACCACTCAAGGTGTGCGGGTGCCTATACTCGATGTAAAGGGCCTTCAATTCGTTCAATACTATTTTTGTGCCCACTTTACAATTGGTTAGCAAGTTATCTTTAAACACGGACAGAATACAATCAAAAGCACGCACAAAGAGGGCGTCGTTAGCCACAACATCATTATTAAAGTCAAGTTTATAAACACTCCTTTCCAATCGAGGGTTTATTCTTACCGATCCGAGCTTTTCAACCGTGAACTCTTCTTCACAACTCATAGCGGCAGTTGAAATAATCTAAATCGTAACGACAGCTGTTCATTATATAAAGAAAGTTCTTCAGGGTGAACAGTGTAGGTGAGCTCTGCCCTGTACCGCTCAAGTCCTTTGTACCAAAGTCCATGATATTTCGAAGAGTCTAAACCTTTCAAATAAGCATCCAGTTGCAGACCATTCTGGCCTTGTTCAGTCCTACACTCGGTAAACCCGTCGAACACAGCGGTGTATGCGTATTCAAGAACCCTGTCAAAATACAGCATATCCGCAACACGACATTCTGTCGAGGATGAAACGGTTTCGCGTGGGAACAAGAACGTCATTATCAGACGCATTCTTCCACATCAATCGTATATCAATGCCTGGCTGATCGCTATTTACACACAACGTACAAAGAATGGCATATGAGGGGGTATCACTAATCTGTTCTCTTGTACCTGCACCTGCAGGTATTTTATAACGATCTTCGCTCCACTTCTCAACTATCACGAAGACTCTATTAATTTCCTCAACACCTAAATAAACAACAGTACGTTTACCAGAGTTTGTTTGTATAGAAGTCGTTTCAAGTACATAGTTAATGGCACCAGTTTTACGTCTGAACACACACAATGACTTCGTCACGGACACATCGTATACGGCATTGAGAATGCTGCTCAAAGGAAGCTCCAATGTATTATATTGTGAGGAGTGCACGTCCAGTCGGGTCAAGCTCTGAGATGATTATGAGCAACCGGTGCGCGGTTTGGCTCTGAGACAGGGGTGGGAAACGAGTCACACTGACGACTCATACCAAGCATTAATGTTTCGTGTACGGGTTTGTTCCAACATGAAAGAATCATGTGAATACTTGTGCCCATTATACCGGGCAATCATAATTTTTCCGACACACTGAGTAATATCGGTTTTAATGTTTTATCACTCCCAAGATTGCGCACCAGATATTTTTGTTCAGGATGATTTTCACGAACTAAACACATTTTATTCACACTCCGGCGCACTATTTGAGAGAAACATGTGCCCATATTTATCCTTTTTGCCTAGCAAGCGATACTCGTCCCTAAATTCTATTAAAAACTCACAACCTCACTACGAACCTCGTCATGATATATATAAATGTAATGGTAAAAGTATTTGAGCTTACCATGATGACAAGATTTATATTCTCAACCGCAGAGTAGGCATACTCGGTATGATGCAGCATAATATAATACCGCTTGTCACACCACTCATCAACAAGACTCACTACCAATACCCGTTGCTTCTCTTCTGCACGTGTTGTTTCTTTCACTTCACGGTATATGTACGCTTTTATACAGTTTAGCCATACAACGTAGTCCATTACATCGTTTGTGCCGCGAAATCCGGCAATGCTCCCACCAGAATATCCATAGAGTATTTGAACCTCTTGTTCCTCAAGCTTCGCACGGTTCAATGTAGCCTTAAAAATCTCAAAGGAGGGGGGTGTAGGGAGTCTTTCAGTATTCACCACATCTTCCGACTTTACCGAATACCACTTCATAAACGTCGCACACGCAGTATCAAAGGTAGCCATCACTATTTTTCCTCTACGTGAGATTTCAAATACACGTCTGAGATCCAGGGCTTGCAGCGGTCAACTAAGCACGCAGGGGTAGAGATATGCCCAGGTAGTAGCAGGAGTCACGTGACCTTTGATCGGTAATACAGTGATCGGAGCTTAGGACTTTTCATGTACACACACACACACACACACACACACACACACACACACAAAGGAGAAAATGAAATCCTGATTGAAACATGATTTATTTAATAAACATATTCAAATATCCGTAATAAATAAAATCAACATATCGTTAACAAGTAAATAGTTATATTATATATATATATATATATATATATATATATATATATATATATATATAAATATATATATATATATATATATATATATATATATATATATAGCAATACATTCAAGAGCTATGGTACTCAAAAGGTACGATATCGTAGGTGCCAGGCACCTGGTAACGTTTCCTATAGGTGTTACGGCATACCTTCGTGCCGGTAGGTTCCTTCACGCCCCCCAGTTTCTGTGCCCGAAAATTGTGGGTCCCTACAATCACTTGGCGTGGTTGGTCACCCTCATCTTCCAAGCATACTAGCTCCTTCAGCGAGTCAAAGTTAACGACCCGTCGGTTCGCCTGGTTAAACGTGATGCCCTTCGCCTTCACGATATATTTCATCTCTTCCCCCACCCTCACCCGTACCCCATACGTTTTTGGACCTGTTGATAGAAAGGAGTCAGCGTATGCACTATCACCATACTCATTCTTGATCTCGTCAGTCAATTCTCCAAGGAATTCCCCAATAGACGGCATGTATTCACCCTCCCTCGCTGTGAATATTACGCTATCTGTGTTTGCGAACAGCATCCTCCGCCCAAGAGAGTGCAGCAGTCCCCAAAGCTTGTTGCGTGCATATGCCGTTATAAAGCTGGTTACAGGTATGTTTGTAACACGTGAGGTATCTGTGGCCAATTCGGTGATGTTGTACTCTATTATGTAAGTATTACCTACATTCACGATCTCCATAACTTCTTTATAGGGGGCATTGGCATAATCCCACACATCGTTATAACTTTGGGCCAGATGAACGTTCCCCTTGTCTGTATTCTGTGCAAATTTTCCCAAAAGACTATTTAGGCACAACTTTGCACTAAAGCGCTTGCCAGGGTTCATAACAATTTGGGCCAGGTGAAGTTGTATCCCTTCACGTTCACGGTAACGCTGAATATATGCCGATTTTCACCCTCGGTCTCAACCCCTCGCGGTTACCCTGATGCTTCTACCTTATTCTTCAAAAAAGTATTTATATACGCGTGAAAAGGTTGGGTAGCTTCTGAAATCTCCACACCTCATATATCTTCAATATTTTGTAGCCATGACGAACGGCTAGGAACAGCTCAGGGCTTGTATGTACGCCTCTGATCTTCCGCTGGTTGGTTGTGTGATTACAAGCCCCATTGTTCTCCTCTGCGCACTTCACGCACAGGGGAAACATGAGGTTGTGATCTATAACGACGGGTAAGGTCGGCATCCATAAATCGCGAGGGAAAAGCACGTCTGCGAAAGAAAGACCGAAATAATTCTTGTTCAAATTTGTTGACAACTCATCGATGGTGGGGAGGGCTGGGCCGATCAGCTTTTGAGGCGCTCCTACGGGGTACGGGTTGTTCTTCATCACGTAGGGGTATAAAGAACAGAAGTCACAATAATGGAGTTTCACGCCCTCAGCAGGCGGAAAGTATAGGCTGAATGGGTTTGTACGCCCTCCGAACAAGCTATCACCGCATTTGAGAGGATCCAACACCACTGAAAGCTTGATCGTGTTTATTTCTTCACGATACTGACCATCTGTTTTCATCCCACAAGATGTTGTGAGTGAATTGGGAGCCTATAAACTAATCGCGGGCGCGGGTCCATGCAAGACTGTCGGCAGATCTACCGCGGATATCGCCTTCGATTTCACACTCAGGACGTGGGCATCCATGCCACCAGCAACCGTTAAAGGAGTACAGTCTTCTCACCAGTGGCACTGTCTTCGCTTAGGCCATCAACCCAAAAAACACGACCATTGATCTTAATGGGTACTTCCCCCGTGTTGCGGCATGTTTATGTATACACTGGTCTGCACACATTACATTCCATCTTATCAGCTTCAACTACACGACTTTCACATTTGGGGCTTTTCCACTGCTCACATACCATGTGACATTCCTTACAATGTTTCATTATATCATCCGCAAACTCGAGACATCCCTTATACAAATCATGATGCCGTCCATATTTTCGACTTTTAGCATAACTCGCGTAAAGGTCCCTTATTTTAGGGATGGGGACATACGTTGACCCTGACAGTCCTAAAATAAGTACAGGTCTTGTACGATCTCGCACACAGCTTTTAAAAACATACACAGTCCTACGACGATCATCCATTCCAAATATAACTATACGAACATTCATTTCCTGCTCTACTCTTCTCAGTTCTTCAGGACCCATATTACACTCAAACTCAAGCTTGCAATCTCAAGCTAGTTTACGGGCACGCTGCACAACCGTAGGCAACCAACACTAATGCTATAAAGCCGCAACCACGCTTGGTGTTTATATGCCGTCTGTAAATATCTTGAGAATTGAAGTTAAGAGTAT
This sequence comes from Bathynomus jamesi, assembly GCA_023014485.1. Taxonomy (NCBI): domain Eukaryota; kingdom Metazoa; phylum Arthropoda; class Malacostraca; order Isopoda; family Cirolanidae; genus Bathynomus; species Bathynomus jamesi. The sequence goes on along the minus strand of JAJOZX010000026.1, from coordinate 2,361,373 downwards.
AAGGTGTGGCACTATGACCTGCAACACGGAATACACGGTCAATATCTACCGTGAAGTTGCCCATATTGAAGGCTGTACTACTTTGAAAGGCCTGCATTATACGGCCCAAGATATATTCCATATCTACAGCAGCTAAGCGTCTGAATGGTATCACTACCAAAAAATCATCTACATCCCCGTCATCTGACCCGAACCGGAAGGATAACTTCGTCCTGACTTCACGTTCGTCGCTATTTTGAAGGGCAAACTCCACAATACGTTCAACTACGCGTCGCAGACCGTGTTCAACACTATTGCTATACAGGGTTCCAGGGTCAACCCTGACTATATACCGATTTCTAGTCAGGGCCCGGGTGGGGGTAGCGGTGAGCACCAACTCGAGCGTTATGCCATTCTCTACAAAGCGAGAAGCTGCTGCTGCTGTTGTGGAGGATGTATCGGAATTGAACAGGAATAAGAGGTACAACTTTATTTGAGGAGGGAGCTAGTGTGGGGGTTGTGTCGTAAGACGTAGAGGGCTGGGAATGTATTAGTGGGGGTCTAATAACAGGTGCACTCCTGGCACGTTTTATACCTGACGTGGAAGGCTCTTCATCATGCCTCCGCTTTGAACTGCCGCGTGGTGGTGTTACAGGTGTCGCTGGTGCGGCTCGTCAGCGAGGATGGAGTCTGTAACCACAACTACACTGTCATCGGGTCGTCTGTAATATCGATGATGGGGGACATGATGTTGTACCTCGTCGTCATTCATGGTTCTGTGGAAGAAGAGGAAAAACAAGACTGTAGACTATAACGAACATCACTTAAATTTTTATTATATTTTGTAAATGTTCCACTTAGAGGTGTGACGTGTTAGAGATGGAATCTGTAGAAAAATTCAGGTTCACGATCCCGGCCACATGTATTATATCTGGCCCTACAGAATGTGGTAAAACTGTGCTTATGCTTAAAATCATTAAAGATAAGGGAGAGATGTTCTCAAAATTTGTGCATGAAGTCATATGGTGTTATTCGACGTACCAGTCAGTATTCAACGAGTACCAAGATGATATTTTGTTCCACAAAGGCGTATATGACGTAAATTTGTTAAAGGGAAATAAACATACAGGCATTGTAATTGATGATCTTATGTTAGAAATGGATAAAACGTTTGCCGAGACATTTACAGTGTTCTCCCACCATCTTAACATAAGCGTGTTCTTCATCAATCAGAATCTATTTTTTAAAAATAGATACATGCACGATGTGTCGTTAAATACACAATATCTAGTCTTATTCGCGCAACGTAGAGATGTGTCACAAATTGGGGTATTAGCCAATCAAGTGTTCCCGAATCAGCGTGAGGAGTTTTTGGAAGTTTATAAAGAAGCTACAAGTCAGCGTTACGGATATTTGTTTTGTGACCTTCATCCGTGAAACACGTTTAGGGTGCTTCTAAGAACGAATATATTTCCAAACGACCATGAAACGGTGTATATTCCAGAATGACAAAGAAGCTAAAGTAATACCATGAATTAATAAAAATCTATCATCGACTGCCCCGGGCAATGCAACAGATGTTTGCTAAAAATATCGACTCAGACTTTTTAAAATCCATCTGTGAAATCTGCCTTAATGTTATAAAATGTAATGTACGAATGAAACCCCCTCAGAAGGCTCGCTTACGTCGTTACAAGAACATAATCCGTACGCTCGCTCGTAAAAGTTAAACTGTGGGTAAGAAAAAGTGAATTATTGTACAAAGAGGGGGCTCATTCTTCTCCATGACATTTCTAACCCAGCCTCCTATGGCGGTGTTGACAGACTTTGCAGAAGTGTTTACAATGATGGAGTAGGGAAAAAGATGTTGAGAGGTTTTTGCGGGAGCAGGATGCTTATACACTTCATAAGCCGGTGAGAAAAAGGTTTAAAACAGCCAAACAACAGCGGCTTCGATTGACTCTATTTGGCAAGCGGATTTAACAGACATGCAAAGATATTCAGTGGATAATGATGGCTACCGTTACATCCCATTCATAATAGATGTATTCTATAGATATCTGTGGCTAATTCCACTGAAATAAATCGCCTGAAACAGTTGCTAAAGCTACCAAAACGCTGATGTTGAAAGAAAACAGGATTCCAGGCTATTTTTGTATGGATATGGGGAAAGAATTTATAGGCCGAGCTTTTCAGAACATGTTGGCAGAGTTTCATATCAATTACTACACTAGCAATTCTATACATAAGGCCTCTTTAGCTGAAAGAGTTCAACGTACCATAAAGGAACGCATGCATCGCTATTTTACATATAAAAACACGTACAGATATATAAACATTCTGGAATCATTGGCCTCATAATACAACCGTTCACACCATCGCGCGATTGGGACATCACCTAACGAAGTTTTAGAAAGAGGTACGCGCACACAGCTTGAGGTGAGAAGAGATATTCGTAGAGCACCGCCACACTTTACACGTTTCAAAATCAATGATTATATAAGGCTATGACGTTCGGGAAATAAATTTGCGAAGGAATTTGAGCAAGGATGGACACGTGAGATTTTTAAAGTTAGGGCTATGAGACCTAAAGGTGGGGTAATGCTGTACTACGTTGAAGATTTGAATGGGGAAGAAATCGCACGAGGTATTTACTGCGAGAAGTTGCAGAAAGTGACATTTAATTTAGGAAAAAATGTGCTTAAAATTGAAAAAAAACTTTAGGCAGCAAAGGTACAGGAAAGAGGAAAACGTACCTGGTAAAATGGCTAGGGTACCCAGAAAACTTCAACACCTATATAAAAGCTGCTGCAATAATGAAGCTTAAATAGTATGCAACATGGGGCCTAACCACTTCTATGTCACACTACCGTCCTCTTCTTCTCTGTCTGTACATCCTAACAACACCCTCGCCAACTTTGTAACAGAACTCCATGGACCCATTGAATTGGAATGTGATTTATGAGGTGGGGATATGCTAAATTCAACTATCCACTGGAAATGAGAAAAGAGAGATACACCATTATTTACACTTGCAAATGATGGAGAAACTAGTCCCTAATCTTACTCTGAACTCTGTAACTCCCTAAACAACAGTGGAAAGTAGAAAAGGGAAACTGTGTCGTGTTCCCAAATTAAAGGCTAGACAGGGAACATCCTTAACCCTGAAAGAAAATAGTTTTGTTATGAGACGACCAAGACTGTTTAATCAGCTGCCCAAAGACCTAAGGAACAGGAGTGGGGTTACAGTGGACATCTTCAAAAGAAGACTAGACGCCTGGCTCAGAACAATCCCTGATGAGCCGGGCGTACCTGGATATGTGAGGTGGTACAAGAAACCAACTCATTACTTCACCAGGCCAACTCGAGAGGAGGGGCAACAAGCTTGACCTTCGTGAAATGAGGAATCATCGCACGGAACATTTGAAATGTTGAAAGGAAAGGTATGTAATATGAACAACAGTCCTGTTCCCGTAGTCATGCTCAGTGATGACCATCCACGATTTTACCATTAGTAGCATTCAGGGTTGGTACCCAAAATCCCAAACCCAAAAACCCACCCAAAAACCCAAGACCAAAAACCCAACAAAAGCCCAGCAAAAACCCAACCTAAAAATCCACATCAATTTACTTCTCATGAACTTATTTTTAACTTGGCATTTTTTATAATATGGTTATGCAGTCTTATATATTAACAACTATAAACTATAATTAATGTGATAAGGCCAATATAAACTAAAATTTCCAGAAACTATTTATTTGACATGTTTCATTATGAACCTTATATCTAATACTGTATCTAATTTATCTATCTTCTAATTGGCTACCTATATCTAAAAATAAATCATGTTTCTTTTCAGCTTTATAATTTAAATAATTTAAGTGGTACCTAATATTGATAATTATTGATCAGTATGTTCAGCATCTTTTGACCTTAGGTGGCAGTAGATTCGAACCAACATTTCTGCCTTTTCTTTCCCTAACCTATTTCGCATTTTACTCCATATCAAGCCAAACACTGAAAAACATCTTTCCAATGATCCAGAATTGGCCGGACAACTATGAATAGATCTCATAAATTTAGCAAAACCTAATGGTAACCTGGTCTCTTTTTTTCTTTCATTTCAACAATTTTCCACCAATTACTAGCTGATGTAGAGCTCACTATACTATCTTTGAATAAATAAGGAGGAAAAATTAGGGCGTCTTTTAAGTGGAATGCATAATATCCTACCATGTATTCTGAATTTATTTCAATCAGTCATTCTTCAGCCTCTTCCTCTTGAACTCTATTCAGTTTTTGTCCTGAAAAATAATAGAACTGTGTGGAAACAAAAATAAAGCTAATAATATAGATTATATAATTTATGTTATGGTATCTAATTTATGCTAATTGTTATCTAATATGGCAATGCCAGATGATTTGATTCAGATTAGAGAAAATTCTTCTGCCCATACAGTTGAGTTACCTATGTTTTATATATTGATAGTAGTTAAGCATTTAGGTCCTATTTACCTTCATACTTTGGGTCAGTTATATTTGCCAAAAGATGACATGGCTCCATAGCTTTTTTAAATCTCTTAATAATATCTTCTTTGTATGGAGCTAATTTTTCATCTTGGATTAAATTGAGCCAAATTTCAACAGCATCAGATAATGTTGTATTATAAGCCTGCAACTGTAACAAAAAAAAAAAAACTATGAAGTTATATATGGCTGAATGAAAACATCTGTAAACATTTAGAATTATGCATTATTAGAATTTATTTTTTGGTGTTACAAGTTACAACACATATAAAATGAAATGTATTTTAATTATTTATTAGTAGTGCTTTAGTACAGGATTCTATAAATAAAATGTGCACTATAAGTCTATAAAATATCTTGAAATTAATATTGGTATTTAAAGTTAAGTAATTTTAACTGCATAATATAAACACACCTTATCTAGAGTATTTCCATCAAGTAAGAGTTGTGACTGTAAATTGAGTGCCTCTCTCTGTATAGATAAGTTATCTATCAATTTTCCGATGTTGTGATCAATGTCTTCAATATGCTCTCCTCTTATTTCTATATGTAAAGAGTAATTTGACAAATAGGTTTTTATGCATTCTAACTGAGAATTCCATCTGGTTTCATTTGGTAGTTGCGGCATCATACCTCCTTTCTCCATTAACCAACCCTAAAATATAAATTTTTATTACAAATATTGCTGGATTTGACAGCATAATAATAGCCTATGCAACTATTAACGAGTCGTGAATTAGGATTCACACTGGTGACAGTGATAATGCTAACATTGACAGTGCTAATGCATAAAAGTAAAGTTGACAGTAGCTAATTCATTGGATTTGTTTTTAGCTTACATGAGGTTGGTGATGGTTTTGGAAATATTTGTTAATTTCTACAACATGCTTGAGAACTGATTTTGGGGAGACATCTTTTTCTACCAAGTTTAGATGGTGTGGTGAACAGCCATAAGTAATAAGACTGTAGTTGTCCTCCTTAAGAATTTCTCTCATTCTATCATTTGTTTTCGTTATCAGTGCATATAGCAAATACTCTGAAAATAAAATGTCATAACTCATAAGGAACTGAGCATTTGAATATACCAAGGCAGAGAATTACATTCAGTTTATAACTAAAATAAAATGTACCTACAAAATAGTTATACTTACATCAATGCCATATATTTCTTTAGTTTTTGTTATTGCTTCTCTAGCTAACTGTGCACAATATTCTGCCGTCTTTTTTGTACTTCCAGCATCTACTGCTGAAATCAGATATGGCTTTTTTCCATTATGAATACTGTACGCAATAATAGGATCATTACCTACTGAACTCCAGCCATCTTGTATAAGGGTAATGGTACAATCATCAAGATTAAGGTCATTCTTCATTTCATGGATTACTTCATCATTAACTTTTATTAACAGATCAGATGCTAACCTTTTCCTGTTTGGTGGCTCATATCCTGATCTTAGACCTTTGATTAATTTTATAAATTCTTTATTTTCTAAAACGTTGAAGGGTATGTTAGCTGAAAAAAAGAACCTCGCAACTTGTAAATCTAATTCTTCCTTTTGGTCCACAGTCGTTCTTACCACGAATGGTATAATTGATCTTTGCCTTTTATCATGCTTTATTAGTGTTGAATGACAGAATGTGGATGCTGAAGAACCTGCACTGGTGTCACTCATTTCAGGCACATTTTCACTTATAATCTTTGGATCATCTTTGCCAGAAGCCAAAGTTGGAGGAAGTGAATCAGTTTCAACTGATGCTCCAAATTCGAGTCTCGGCATACCTCTTGCCTCATTTTCAAAACATTCCACTTTTCTTTTACTGCATTTCTCTAGATGATGTTTCACTTTCTCAATTTTTCGAGTGATACTTTCTTTGCAATAATTGCATAGTACTCTAGTAGGCTGATCACTTAATAAAGTCACCTCGTCCCATTCGCTAGCTTTAGATGTTCCACCTCTACTGTATAACTCTTTGGCATCTTAAAAATTTAAATTTGAGTTAGGTCTGAATAAAGCTGAAATCTGCTGTTAAGAAATAAAGGAAAGATCTAAAATTAAAATGGAGAAAATTCTAATATGTCATTATTATCTCTCATATCTGAACTTTCTATGAAATAAAGATGTCTTTTTAATATATATTGTAGATTAGATAAATAAATTAATAAAATAATAGCTATATTAGGCACTACATAATTATCGAACCTTTCTAAAAAAATTTTCAACCCATCAAAAAACCAAAAACCCCAAAACCCAGCAAAATCCCAAAAACCCAGTTGGGTTGTTTTTTGTGTGAAAAACTTGGGTTTTTGCCAACCCTGGTAGCATTAGTAAAATTATTTCTAATAAAACTCCAGGTACAGATATGATATACCCAAAGGTACTGAAAGAAATGAACTGCGCAATAGTCTCTCCTCTCACATATATATTTAATAATAATAATAATAATAATAAATCATTACAGTCTGGGGAAGTTCAGTTCGATTAGAAACTTGCAAACATTATGCCAATATTTAAAAAACGGGACCAATCGCTTTTGGGAAATTATGGAACGATCCTTCAAGACAAAATAGTTAATCACTTAGAAATGAATATATTAATCAAAGATTCTCAACACGGCTTTCAACGTAATCGTTCTTGTCTTACTAATCTGCTCGATTTCTTTGATGATACTGTAAATATATATGACGAGAGTAAAACAGTAGATATTATATATTTCGATTTTCCAAAGGCGTTCGATAAAGTGCCACATAGGAGATTATTAGCTAAACTTCATCCTCACGGAATTGATGATAATGTTCTCAAGTGGATCGAAAATTGGCTTAGTGGACGTAAACAAATAGTGGTTATCAATGGCAAAGCGTCTAACTGGAAAAGTGTAGCCAGCGGTGTGCCTCAGAGATCAGTTCTGGGACCAGTTCTTTTTATTATCTATATCAGTGACATCGACATAGGAATTAACAGTATAATCTCAAAATTTGCGGGTAATACCAAACTAGGGGGACGAGCAAAATCAGCAGCAGAACGTCTGCAGATTCAAGGAGGTATTAATAAATTACTCGAGTGGGCAGAAATTTGGCAAATGAACTTCAATATAGATAAATGTAAAACTTTGCATATCGGTAGAAACAATGTTAAAGAAAAGTATTTCATGCGCTACATGACACTATCAAGTGCTACGGAAGAGAAAGATTTAGTTGTTATTGTTGCCGACACTATTAAACTGAGTACGCAATGAATCGAAGAGGTCAGAAAAGCAAATAGAATCTTAGGATTTACTGGTCGGTCATTTGAATTTAAGTCAGAGAAAACAACGCAAACATTATATAATCCCTTAGTACTTCCCCACCTGGAATACTGCGCTCAGTTCTGGTCCCCACATTTATGACAGGGCAGAGACAGAATGGAGAGAGTGCAGCGACGGGCTACCAAGATGATTCCTAGACTTAGAAACAAATCATACGCTGACCATTTAGTAACGTTAAATTTATTCTCACAAGTAAAAAGGCATATTCGAGGAGATTTAACCCATGCGCTCAAAATGATTAAAGATTTTGATAATGTTGACGCCAAAAAATATTTGACCTACAGAAATACAGATAGAACTCGCGGTAATGGTCTCAAATTAGTGGGTAAACATTTTAATTCTAATGAAGCTAAAAATTTTTTCTTCAATCGTATAGTTAATTTGTGGAATGGATTGCCAGCCAGCGTAGTTCAAAGTAATTCTATCGAGTCCTTTAAAAAGAGGCTATTATCTTGCTTTACCCCCCCCCCTCCTTCTACAGCGTAGAAGTACCATAAAAATTTCACTCGGATTCCATCCTTTTTACATTAAAATTTTCACTTTATAAATTTCGTTCCTTCCTTTCAACCTCTTTTCTTTGCTTTGCTTTAAAACTTTCACCGTCTTTAAATTTTCTTACATCTTTTAAGTTTCCTCCCTAAACAGACAGCCTCGCAGGCTGTACGTACACTTTTACTCCGGATATGACACCCCCATCAAGAAATCCATATGTTCTTCAATGTTTCTCCGCGCTCTTAGGATCGCCAGTCCAGAATACATGGATGCCGAATTAGAAAAAGTCAACAGTAATGAAGTGATTTGTGTTACCCACCTGCTTTTTTGAAATTTTGTCTTAACAAGGCAAAACGAACTTTCTATCGTGTGAATAAGAACCCTCGCACTTTGTCGAAGAATATTTTAGTACTTCCATTTTTCCTAGGCTTTTTAGGCATTGCTAATGTACTTAAACTTTTGAATATTAATGTAGTATTTTCATATGACAATACTGTGAAAAATATCATAGTAAAAAATAGCCCTACCAATAATTCAGGCATTATCTATAAAATTGGTTGTAAACAATGTGATTCCTTTTACATTGGACAGACGGGAAAGGATTTGCACACGCGTGTAAAACAGCATCAATATTTCGTTAGAACGGGACAGTCATCCAGTGCCCTTTTCAAGCATTTGTCAGAGTTATCCCACTGTATTGATTGGAATAATGCGTTAAGTTTGTTCCACTCAAGCAACATTGTTAATAGAAATATTCTTGAGTCTGCCATTATTCAACTTACAAATAATTTCGATATTAGCCACGGCCTTTTTTCGCTTGATCCTGTTGTTTTGAATTCGTTCAGAACGGATTTAGACAAGAGGGGCAAAGTGCTAAAACTCTGGTAGATTTTCCTTATAAATTTGTATGCTCCTCCTGCAATTTTTATTTTTCTATTTAATTTTTTTGTGTGACCCATAGTCTCGCACTTGTTATTTACTTGTGTTCCTGAGGATGTCATTAGACGAAAGCGCTTGAGCACCACTCTTGTGTTTCCATTTCTCTTCCTGGTTATTTTCATCATATATATATGCGAATTGAGAGAGAAAATGTAAAATATTAAAATAAATGTATAATTAAAACGTTGAAATGAATAAAAGCAATTAAATATTTTCTTCCGAATTTAAAAGTTTTAAATTAAATTTGAAATTAAATTCGTTTTAAAATTAAAATTTTAATTTGTTTCCGAGTGTAATAAATTCCTTTAATTATTAAACATTAGGAACGGCATTCAACATATTCTCGTATTTACTTCCTCATTTTACCTTAAAACCGGAACTAAATTGCTAGCTTTCAATTGTGTACCGGAAACACATAATATTCTATATGAAATTTTAGTATTTAATGTAGAGTATATATGCAATTTTCAGTGTTTGATTAATATATATATATATATATATATATATATAATATATATATAGGGTGAACCAAAAGTAGGTGGACAGTAAATGATAACGTTTATTTTGAGAATACATATTTAATTTTTTTGTATACTATAATACAAAATAAAATTTAAATAAATTTAGTTATAATATTTAATATAATATAACACAAACACCATAGTTATAATGAACACCATAGTTATAATATAATATAACACAAACCGTATTCAACCTACTGTCCACCTACTTTTGGTTCACCGTGTATATATATATATATATATATATATATATATATATATATATACACATATATATATATATATATATATACACACATACACGGGGTGGATGAATTTCACAATTAGACACGTAAAATAAATGCTGCACCTCCACAAGGAATAATGAAAAGCGATTTCAAGGTCTTTCGTGTATTTAGTAATACAGGTACAGTACAGGTGTACAGGAAAGGCCTTGAAATGGCTTTTAATTTTTTTTGGGTGTGTATCTATGTATATACACACTCGTATATACTCTATATATATATATATATATATATATGGCGCTTTTACTGGAAATGACATGATACTTGCAATGTTTTATGCTTTGCTCAGTTTAGCATTGAAATAATTTTTCGTTTTACTCCCTATTTATAACAAAAGTCTTTCTAAACGAACCGAATTAACCAAGGAAAGAGTCTATTAATCATCATGTAACTGAAGCACTAAGATATATATCTTTTTCAACATACGTTTTTAAAGTTAGATTGAGAGAGAGAGAGAGAGAGAGAGAGAGAGAGAGAGAGAGAGAGAGAGAGAGAATTTTTGGGCATATCACTATTAAAAGAATCAGATGTAAGAAGGTTCACAGTCACAAAAGAAGTCTGTTGCTCCTTTTGAGGGTTAAATAAAGAGAAATTGTACCCACACAAAAACTTTTGAAACTAATTTGGAAAAATATAAAATTTTACTTTGGAGAAAATTAAAACAAAAACACTTTAATGTACCATCATACCCTTTACCCAGTGCTGTCTTTAGGCATGGGCCAACTAGGTACTGGCCCAGGGCCCCAAGGTTTAAGCCCCGCCAAATATTTTCAGCAATTTGTCAACGAAGTACACTCGATGGAGATGAGCATGAGCTAAAATGTTGATGGCACTTTGTCGCCAGTATATACACCGGTAATAGTCCGGTACATATATGCATATATATGAGGGCATGCTGAAAAGTAATGCCTCCTATTTTTCTCTCCTAAACAAGTTCACGTAGGTGGATGAACTGAAGTGCAGTCAATATATATGTTCTTCTCGCCCACTGCTGTGAAATTTCTTAGTTCTGCCACCAGAGGTTTCAGAACTACATCAGTGACGGATTCTTATGCAGTATTGTGACTGGAGATGAAAGCTGGGTGCACCATTACGACCCAGAAGCCAAGAGACAGTCAGTGGAATACCGTTACAAAGGTTCTTCACCAGGACCAAAAACGTTCAAAACCCAAGCGTCTGCCAGAAAACTCATGCTCACTGTTTTCTGGGACATTAATGGTGTTGTCTATTCAGAATTCATGCCAAATGGTACAGTAGTATGGGCGCGAACTACTTTTTTCACCTTTATCGCCAGCCAAAAGTTCACCCAAAGTTCGGCATAATAAGAAAATAAAAGTTTTTAAAAAAATATATATAAAATATAAAATATGAAAATCTATTCCAAAAACTCATCAACATCTTCATTAGCATACTTAGAACTCTAATTTAGCCAAAAATGAACGTTCTAGCTCAAATAATAACAGAGATACTATTGCGAGAATATTACTGAACTTTGGAGGCGATTTCTGGCGAATTTTAATTTTGGCACTTAGGTACCTTAAGACGCGGGACCCCTCATATATTTTTTCCCATCCTTTTACATTTCATGAATGGGAAATTAAAATCACCAAAGAGAAAAATATTTGGGGTTGGAGAATGTAGATCTTTTAACCAGTTCTCACCTCTGTAATGGAATCTGAAAATTTTGAGGTTGGCGTGTTTGGGGGTCTGTACATTACAATTAGTACCATATTTAATTTTTCAACTTTTGCTGCTACACATTCTAAGTCGCTGTTTGGGGTACTTATAGTCATTTCTGCCATATGCCTTTCGCGTGTGTAAATAGCACATCCTCCTTTACGTCGACTCGGAGGATGTTATAGTTGTCAATTTGTATTTCTTTTTTGTCAATACAGGACTTACAATTTTCACAGTTCACCTGGCAGTCCTTTAGATGAGTTTCCGTGAGGCATGTAAAGTCTGCTCCGGCTTCTTGCATGAGTCCTTTCAGGTATAAAACTTTGTCGGGGAAAGGTTTGATTTAAGGCCCTGAATGTTGGCTAGGATTAATTTTATTTTTTATCTATCGTTTTCGCATACAGGTGGTTCTGATTCGTTTTCCAGTGGGAGTGCCGGTTTCGTTGCCTTGTGGTCCCCCCGGGAATTTACCTCTTTTTATCTTTGTCGGTACCGCTTGTCCCGATAACGCATGAAGTGTCTTTGTGCGTGCCTTCTGTCCGGCTCTCGGATTCTTATATTTGTCAGCTGATTTTGTAATTGCTAGATTGTGTTGGCTGCGTCTAAAAATTTGGCATTCTTCTTTGATGTTCGTTTTTCCTGTTCTTTCGTTGCGTTCCTTTGAGGGTGGTGGTAACGGCATTTTTTTTCCGTATTTGCAACTCCCAAATCGTGCAAATCGTGCATAGGTATTGCAGACAGTAAGATGGTGGAACTTGCATTTCTTATCAAATTTGCAGTATCCACTTATGTAATGCGTGTTGCATAATGTGGGATGTGCGTATATGCATTACCCATCCCGATATCTGCAGTTCCCTTTCGCGTAGTATTTACATACGATATTTTCTACGCTTCTACTTCTTTTCTTATTATTTTCAAAGTTCTTAATTTTGGTATTTTCATTATTTTTCTTTGGCTGTTTATTTTCTACATTTTTAGTTATTATCTTTTTATCATTTCGCTCGTTGGACAGTTTGACTACTTCGCAACTTTTACTTATTTCTTTTCTTTCATCTATGTCTTCCTTCCGTATTATATTGTTTATATTGTTATTCGTTATTAAATTGTTGTTCGTTATTAAGCTGTTATTCTTTATTTCGTCCTCTCTCTCATCCACCCGGTTTTTCGTTGGGACATTTCCGGACCCTTGTGTCCCCATTATTTCATTCTTTTTTGAAACATTTCTTTAAATACCGCGAATGAATTTACCGTCTGTGTACATGCGCCACATAGAAATTTGATCCCCACGACGTGTTTCGCGTTCGAGACAAAAGTTATTTCCCTATCATTCCAATTCATGCAGATAAAGTCTTGCAGTCGTTGACAGAAATCACACCGAATCGCCGTGTTTTCCGTTGTTTCCAGATTACACAAATTGCAGATTAAGTGAGAATTTCGACCCATAGCCATGCTATTCCTTAATTAGCGTAAAAAAAAATACCCATACAAATTCTTTCTTTCTTTATTTATTTATTTTTATTTCTATTTCTTTCCTTTCGATGGTCGAGGGTTTATATATATATATATATATATATATATATATATATATGAATACTTAGCGAAATTCTATCGGCCAGGAGAGATTGAACAGTTTGGCTTTGATGAACATTGAGTGATCTACTTAAGACACTTAATTTTGACATTGTAATTGAAAACTTCTCTGCCAAGATTAATGCAGAAGGTATATTTTCTAGCTTCATATTTATTCATACTGTTTATACTAAAAATGAGTTTTTGTTATACGATTATACCTTGGTGGTGTAGTGGTTAGCGTCCCTGACTACGAATCCATCGGCCCCGGGATTGAGACCCGGTGACGGCAGCCGGCGCGCAGCAAAACCCAGCTGTTCATCTTTCCACACAATAAAGAAAGTGGTTGGTAGATAAATGGGTACCCTGGGTGGCCTAGTGGTTAAGACGCTGGGCTGCTGGTGGGGCGTGGTTCGGATTCCACGTCAAACTGCAGGTTGAAGGTGGAGTGAAAAGCTTGACCTTCGTCGGAATGAACAATTCGGGCGGAAGCTAACCAAAAGTTAATATATAATTTTACACACCCAAATTTTACGAGTGGTGCAATTAATTTTCACAATACTGTATTATTTCTCTAGATAAGTAGGTATGAGGGTATAAAGGAGGGAGCCTCTCCCTGAAGAAGTGCCCAGGGGCCAGATTGCCTGGAGATGGCACTGCCTTTCCGCCGGAACTATACCTATTTGGTAGATGGGACATTTCATCCACAGTAAATAACTAACTTAACTTAACCCAACCTAATTTAAGCATTACCTAAGCTATACTAACCTAACCTAACTTATCCTAAACCTCTAAACACTTGTCGATTAAATGTCACATCGAGAGAATAAGTTTATCCCTCTTCCAACAACTTGATTTGGTTTTGATTTGGAGTTTGTGGAAGTTGAAGGTATATTTGATTGATTTTCTCGGAAGTTGTTTATAACCTTTGGTTAACCTTTTGTTAGCTTCCGCCCGAGTTATAGAAATTGTTTCAAATTTAAAATACTCTTTATTAACGCAAATAATTAATTTATGAATTTCAAAGTAGTAATTATTTGACAACCAAGTAATTATTACTCTTCAAATCATTTCTGGTGCTTACTTTTTAAATGAATATTTTGCAGGTTATTTTAGCGCTGTTCCCGTTAAGAGGAACGGGAAAAACTAATAAATTTTTCTGATTTATTTTAGCTTGGAGTGCTTTCTGTTCCATCATTCTCAATCTTCGGGATACAATGGACCATATGAAGTAGGTGTGGTACAGAGTATTCTGACTATTGGAGCAGGAATGAACGGGAAAATTATTCCCACTGAAACAAAGCAGTCCAGTCAAAATCCTTCTCAGTGTCTGAAGTTTTTCCATTGTTGTCCTTTATTGTTAGGAATTTCAATAGTAAAGGAGTCAATAAAGTTTTACAATTTAAAGAGAATTCATTTTTGACCAAAAAGTGTTAAGCATTACATTATTAATTAAACAGCCGTTCGTAATTCTTTACAATATCATTTGGAATCCTTGATTCAAAGTTTTACTTTAAATTAAACGAAGAATATAAATGTTGCATTAAATTTGAGTAATTATTTCGTTTCTTCTGATTGTCAGTCGAAAAAAGGCTAATTATAAAGGATAAATGTTCAAACTGATGTCATAACAGTTGCGTTAAGGCTAATTAAATAGTGTGGTGGCTGATTCTGTCAATTAAGATGGAAAATAAATTTGCCAAGTTTCGAACATACAAAATGTGATTACTTCTCAGTTGATGCCAATTTCCATTTTCATTGACGACCCTAAAAGGCGATTTAATGAGATGAAATTTCTGGGTTTGAAGAACTGATTCCAAAGGTGAAATTGTTCCTTATGCCTTTTCACACTGGATGATCTCTTTAAGGTTGAAATCATACTAGTCAAAACCCTGTACTGTGAATGCGTTTACAGATAACATAATAGAGTAGATACTCCAATACTGTAGTAATAATGACGGCAGTAAGTGAAGTACCGAACTAAATCGGTCAGTTTGAGAAGGGTTTTAACCTTAAAAGGACGACCGCTACATATTGATAACGTTTCAAATACACGCATTCATAACTTAACCCTACAAACAATTCCGGCGTTAAAGGGTTTAGGTCTATTCCCACTTCTCCATTCATAATATCTATTATTTAATAGTGAGCTACCAGGGTATTAAAATAACCAACAAAATCCTAACCTTATCTGATTAACGTGTCTATAAATAATTAATCAGTGTTAATAATAATGTAATTGGGTTTAATGGTATAATGACTTAGTATTTACAATGGACTTATTTGAAGTAAGTTTCTTGAAAATTCTCTCTTTGGAATTTCCTCTATTTGGGCAACGAATGAACTGAGAATAATTTAAAACGAAAAGAGAATTTAAAAAGTGATTTTTCCGAATAATTCTTTTAAATCAATGAAGCAAGGAAACAAGCAGTTTTTGCTTCCACACCTCATTATAACCTTCCTCTTTCACCGAGTCCAATTAAGGTTCTCACGGATTTTTCAACCTTTTTTCTAACTTTTCACTCTTTTTTCCATTTTATTACCTCTCCCTCAAACTACTGCAAAATTATCTATAAAAGCAAAATCCTTTTTCTCAGTGTATATAAAAATTCTGTACCGTGATTTTTATGTTTATTATTAACAATACATAAATTTTACTCACCTTAAAGTTTAAAAGATAAAATACCACCTTGTATAATGCAATACGTCGAATATATGAAAACACAGATTTTTGAAACTTAGGGAGCAAATAAGAAGCTTAACATTAAAATTTAAGATGAAAGTGGCATCTTAAGAGAGAGATGTATCTGATGTTGTTTCCCTAAGTATCAAGTAGCTCATGCATTAACTTCTAACAGCTCAGACAAGATTGGTTGCTTCAATGAAGCTTTGAACACAAAACTGATTCTCAAAATTATTCCTCAATTCTCACACAGTATATATATATAATATATATATATATATATATATATATATTATATATACACACACACATATACACACGGTGTATAATATAATAGATACGATATAATATACATATATACATATATATATATATATATATATATATATATATATATA
>JAJOZX010000026.1:2280000-2340000 GCA_023014485.1 Bathynomus jamesi | reverse complement strand
GATTCATTGAATTTTTTTATAGCAATCTTTTGCATGTTTTAAATAATTTTATAAATTCCGTAATAAATGTTATTCAGCATTTTCTCTTAAAGGAACTTCTCTGAGCGGTTCAAAGATATTTTCACATTATAATACTCTTACTATATGTATACTTTGCATGTTTTAAACAATTGGGTTTTTATTAAAAAAAATTCAGTATGAACTAATGAATTATTCTTTCTCCTTTAAGGTCCGATGAAAATTTGACACGAGTTATACAATCTTTTCGTTTTGCAGAAACCCATGTCGTGGACCTGAATACGGAGGTAGAAGATTTACCGAGCAGTCAACCCAACGATTGTCACATCATTAACGAAATAATGTAAGTATTTTTTTTGTTTCGATCTCTTTTTTCGGGAAAGAAGACACAATGTATTTTCATCAATTTATTAAATAAAAATCATGTTTTTAGTACAATAACCATCTACAGAATATACAAACTAACATTATTGGTTACAAATATATATATACACGAACAAAACATCATACTATACAACGAGTACGCACGATCACAAAACGGCTTTTTATCTGTCTGCATACCATTTCGTCGTTTCGTTGTGTGACACGGGTCGAATAATTTAAAAAAATCTATAAATTCTTTACCACGTGACATATGCATGAGAAATGAAAGGCAGTACAGCCCACACGTATTACTAAAATATCCTTGTAGAAGGAAGGGATTCCATACAACTTCGGGGATATGGATCTGATCGAAAAATTTTACAATAACAGGGTCACTCCTGGGTTGAGTACCGAGTGAATCAAAATAGTACATACGGTCCCTATTTTTAAAATAGATTGCAAACCACTGAATCCTTTCACAACCAATAACATCTGTGTTCACAATAAGACTACCGCAATTTCTCGTAGATGGCATTTTCAATGTTTCATTCTTCGCAAACACCGATAAATTTGGAACGTATGATTCGTTCACTATTCATTACTCTCTGAAATGTATTCGCATCCATTTTAAAAGTCAGTGACAACGCTCCTAAATCTATTTACTTCTATTTGGGCTTGTGACTCGAGGTAAACTAGTACACTTATAGGCGAGTCTGTAGGCTTGGCGAATTCCAATCTGACTGAGGTTTTTTCACTCTGTTGTGGACTTAAAAGTGTATTTACATTAGCAGATAAATCAGGTGTGATGTCAAACGGATAAAGGTTAAATTGATCGATGAATTCTTTCTGCGTTACCCCATTCCCGAGCTCATCACAATCACCTGTAATCGTGACCCGACAATTCAGCGCCGACAATTCAGCGCCGACAATTCAGCGCGACAATTCAGCGCAAAGACAGTTCAGCGCAAGACAATTCAGCGCAAGACAATTCAGCGCGAAAATACCAACAAAGAAGAAGAAAGAACAAATCCAGAGGGAAGAGAGGCTTGCAACTGTTAGGTTAGGTTAGGTTAGGTTTCTAGTTTTTGAAATAAAATCTTAATTTTAACAATTCTAACAAATTTTGTTTTTTAAATAAAATTTTAATAATTATACTCCTTTGAATTTTATCTCCGATTTGTCACTCCTTCGTTATTTCACTCCTTCGTTACGGTATTTATGTCACTCCTTTGTTATGTCACTCCTTTGAAATGTCACTCCTTCGATACAGACCCAATTTAGCATATATATAAATATACAAATTTTTCTCTTTTTTATTTATTGCGATTTATTTTATTATTTTTAACTAAACTTCTAACTGTACTGACTTGCGTTGAATTGTCGGCGCTGAATTGTCTTGCGCTGAATTGTCTTGCGCTGAATTGTCTTTGCGCTGAATGTCGGCGCTGAATTGTCGGCGCTGAATTGTCCTGCGCTGAATTGTCGGTGCTCCACCTGTAATATAGGCCATATTACTATATGCTCTCGCGCAAAGCGGTAACACATCGTCTGATGAATAATCCGTATCCAATGTTCCTCCCAACGCAACGCCATTAACGTATAGTTATATTTTTAAGGCCGAAATTCTCGAATTTAAAGGCACTCTTTTTATATTTTCCATTCACCGAAGCATGGTCCTGCATTCCAATTAATATCCTTTTAGGTAGATTTCCCAGGGCTATGTTTTCTATCTGTTTCGATGCCAACCCTGCTGGCACCGTTATAGTTTGATCTGTACTTTGTTAATTGGGTATTTTACTGTGGCGTGTAGTAAAGTTTTCTCAATTTCTATTTGTTTTGGTGAACTTAATTTCACTCGCCGTACGCAGAGGTATGTCTCCATAGTGTGAATCACAACGGGTTTTTCTCCCTCTTCTTGATGAACATCCAGATTTAAATAGATCTCAGGATTCGTGCGAGTGAGCCTTATTTTCATATCCACTCCGTTCACAAGCAACTTCTAGAATGTGAAGTCTGTATGAGGCATCCAAAACACTCATATATCTTCTTTTTATAATTTTTAAATTTGTCCTTTATACTACTTTCGTCTTTAGCTTGATAATAGCCCCCGGCACTTAAAAAGATATCCTTCGCTTCTTTGGAAAAGTTCAGCACATTTTCCAGATAGGATCGTAGGTGGTAGTACCCCGTTCCTGCCGATATGTTGACCTGATTTAAATATACGTCACACTGGTTGAATAAGTGCAGAAAGTTTGTTTCAGGGTATACAGCATATTTGTCATCACAGTCCGTTCCATCAGAATGGGATATACGTAGTTTGGCGTACATGTGCACATAGCTTGGTTCAAAAAAGTAAGGGCCTGAGCTGGGTATCACGAATTCTATAGGGGCACTTGGGGAACTAATTGTGTTTAAAGGGTTAATTGTAATAAAGTCACTGTGTTCAATAGAAACTTGAGTCGGAGACATGTCAAAGAGGGACAGCTCCGATTTACAACATTGTGAACTACACGGATGGATGAAGCGTGCCATGACGAGTTAGAAATAGTTCCTCCTCTCTCGACAAGTACTAAACAAACTATGATTCATGATATTAATGTCCTTAGCTTATATCAGTCAAAAAAATGGTCAACCATAGGTTTCATTCGCTTAGAACACTTCTTTTTTTATATCCTTTTACGTTTAATGCCACATGATGGTAATCCCTTCTTCCCACCACCAGGCATTTTTCTCTTTGCATCTTATATGATTTCGTGACGTGTACGCTTTAAGTGTCTTTTTAGAGCTTCTTTAGATTTAGCCCCAACCAATATGTCTTCTGCTGTGTTAAGACCTGATTATAACGCTTTCCTCCCGGGGTATCTGCCACCTCTCTTCAGCAAGGGGACAGCCGTACGTAGTATGGATGAAAAAATGGATCCAAGTCCATTACCACGCTGGTATCTCATACCTCGGTAGACTGTGAAAGGCTTTCTGTCCATTATAACTCAGTGCGTCGAAAGTGCAGCTCCACTGTTAAGCTCCTGTTACCGAATGGGAAATTTTTTCCCTCAATCGTCCTTATATATGAAATGAAATGAAATGAATGAAAATGAAAATGAAAAGGTTTATTGGCAGACTATAGTCCATATGACAAATATTATTAATACAATGAGAGTTCTTATACTAAGGATAGAAATATATACAATTGATTAGAAATAATACTGTAATGTCGAATTTAAGTGGAGCTACAGACAGACGTTTTCGTACCAAGAAGTCCATAGCTTAGAGCAGAGCTTTCCAAACTGTGTGTCGCGACACATTAGTGTGTCGCCAATACCTCCCAGGTGTGTCGCCAAATTTAGTTAATTATTTTCAATTTTTTTGTATTTTGAAAATTTTGATTTTTGTATCAACAAAATCGGCTACAAGATAAACCACCTACTGAAAAATTATCTGATATTTGATATTTGATAACAAAAATTAATTAATGTGTCGTGAAAATTTTTATGCTTAAATAGTGTGTCGCCAACGTGAAAAGTTTGGAAAGCTCTGGCTTAGAGGATAAATGGCAGGACTCATGGATAGCTTGGATGATCGGGTTGGTTGATTTTTTAATTCTTTGCATTAGACTGTGTTGAGCACGTCTTGTTACCTCCGGGAAACTCGGGACATTGCGGGTAGCAAAGATTTGCGAAGCTGAGCATCTAGGGGTAATTTATGTAAGTCTGAAAGACCTGCTGTACAGCAAATTTAGAGTTCTGCCAGAACCTTTTTTATAATTCACCCACAGTTGCTGTCCGCATATATTACTGCAGAAAGTACGAAATAGAGTGTCTTTAGCTTCACTTGTACAGAATCGAAAGTTCCTTATGGTCATATTCGCTTTAGCACACAGGCTTCGAGATTGTTTTCTTATATCCGAGTCATCACTCAAGGAGCTGGTAATAGTTTGACCCAAATACTTAAACTCTTGTACTTCCTCAATTACTTCACCATTCATTTTGAACCTTATATCAGCTGTCTGATTACAGCTTTTAGGATGAAATTGCATAACCTTAGTTTTTGTAACATTAAAAAGAATAGCATGTTTCTGCGAATACACTTCGCAGACTTTTAGTAGCCGATCCAGACCTTTAACAGAGGGACTTATTAACACCATATCATCGGCATAAACTAAGTTATTTATCCTTGTGTTATCCATACAACATCCCACTGTTGCCTCATTAAGTGAAGCAATTAATCCGTCGATATACACATTAAACAGCATATGGGAGAGCAAGGAGCCTTGTCTCACCCCGCGAGAGGAGCCAAAACACTCGGATAGTACATTGCCCCACCTAACAGTGAAAGATTGGTGGGAATACCAAAATTTCAATAAATTTAATATGTACATGGGTACCTTCCTGTCTTCTAGTTTTGCAAATAAAATATTGTGGTTCACCCTATCATATACCTTACTTATATCTAGGAAACAGCTATAAATAGTTGAATTACTGTGAATGTATTTAGATATTGTTTCTTTAAGTACATAGATACACAGGTCAGTTGAGTGGGACCTTTTAAAGCCAAACTGATTAGATGTCCATAGGAAATCATTTAATCGGCGTAACAAGAGTTTTTCTAATAGTTTCGAGAAGCAGGAAGCGACAGCAATAGGCCTGTAATTATTGCTGGACAGAATGTCTCCTTACTTATTTTTGACCAGGGCAAGATATATACCCTCATGAACTCTGCAGGGATATAGCTATGAGCAAGCATGGCTGGTAGGAGCAATGATATATGCAGACATACTACGTCATTTGCATATTTTAAGTGCTCATTCGATAAGTCATCTACCCCTGACGCAGAACCAGTCTTTAACTCTTTAATTAACCTCTACTTCAGAAAATGATATCAAAGTATTTTCCCTTGTCCCTCCCACAATCGTTTCGCTGCAATCTATCTTAAGATTATCCCTACTCACACTGTGAAAAATGTTAGAATAGTGTTTTTTCCACAGCTCTGCTTTTATCATCCCCCGACACCCCATCGATTGTCGGAGGGAGGACATTTTTGACACCTGTTTGAGTCTTAACAAATTTCCAAAATTTGTTATTATCGTTATTTATGCGAGCTTCACAGGCTTTTGATGCTCGAATAGACTCTTCTTCCTGTTTACATCGCCTTATGGCCGCCTTATACTGACCCCGATTTCTACACATATTCAAATATACTGGTCTTAATCTGGGTCTATCATGAAAGCACCACAAATCATAGGCGTCTTTCGATTCCCTCTTCAGTGGGGCAATAAAATCATTTCATCCAGGAATAATCTTAGTATGATAGTTGTAAGATTTAATCAGGGGGCTTCCTGCTTCTCTTAACAGGGATATTATCTTACTATAATACCTATATATGAGTTTACAGTGAGAACCATTTGAGCAAGGATTATTACAGGCAAGGTGCAAAATTTCTAAATTATTGAAGAGGTGACTTGTTCTCTCTTTGTATTCTATTCTCTGCTGCATTGTAACATTGTACCAATCGACGCGATTATTCTTACCTATTGAGTTCTTGTTAAGTCGTGTTGCGCATAAATTGGTAACGTTAATTAATATTTCTAATGGTCTGTGATCAGAAAGAACGAAATCATGCAGCATATGAACTCTAACAATTCGATCCTTTAGATTATTACTAGTGAGACAATGATCAATCCACCTGGTGGTACCACTCATATCACTAACGTATGTAAAATTACCACTGGCTACCCCTAATATATTGAGATATTGGTTACTAGATTAGCTGCGACATTCACATAATGGGGTCTGTCATGTGTAATACTCAAATTCCTTCCTTTATAGTTGGGGATGCGCGCTATGCGCAGCAGGCGTGCCTGGGTATCCCCAAGAAACTGGTGCTCCACTATATTGCTGTAAATATAGCACATGTCTGGGGGTTTATTGCCGTCAACCATTTTCTCCAATTTCAACTGATACATTAGGCTGGACAAGTCGTGTTGTGCCTCTTGAAATGTATCTCTTTGGATGACTGATCGATATCGTCCATCGGTCATAATTTTGAACACTCTTTGATCTTTAATATTTCGGTTAGTCTGCGATTTTAGGGCCACAGTGCATGCATGGGGATCATTGTTTACAATTTCGTATACTAAATCGCTCGTAAGATTTGAGCTTTTTAAACTTACGTTTAAGTTTCTCACAACATCCTCGGCCTCACCATAGTGACCCGGTCCTAGTGTTACTTCTGTACTGTAATACCGTGCATCCACAGTCAGGGCAGTACGCATGGTTTCATCCCGAGTTACCACCGCTTTTTCGCACTCATTACAGTCTCTAAAATCATAAAAACGGGTTCTTTATAATCAATACTTAAAAAAAGGGCATTCAACCGAATTTCGCACATGCCCACCTCATACGTATCACGACCCAATTCAATGGGTCCGTGGAGTTCTGTTACAAAGTTGGCCAGGTTGTTGTTAGGGTGTACAGACAGGGACGAGGAGGAGGGGAGTGTGACGTAGAAATGGTTAGGCGCCATGTTGCATACTATTTAAGCTTCATTATTGCATCAGCTTTTATATAGGTGTTAAAGCTTTCTGGATATCCTAGCCATTTCACCAGGTACATTTTTCTCTTTCCTGAACCTTTGCTTCCTAAAATTTTCTCAATTTTAAACGTATTTTTTCCTAAATTAAATGTCACATTCTGCAACTCCTCGCGGTAAAAGCCTCCTGCGATTTCTTCCTCATCCAAATCTTCTACGTAATAGAACATTATCCCGTCTTTAGATTTCATAGCCCTAACTTTAAAACTCTCGCGTGTCCATCGTTGCTCAAACCCCTTCGGGAATTTATTTCCCGAAAGCGACAGCCTTACATAATAATCATTGATTTTGAAATGTGTAGAGTGTGGTGGTGGTGCTCCATCTCTTCTCACCTCTGGGCGCGTACCTCTTTCTCAAACTTTGTTAGGTGTTGTCCCAATAGTGCGATCGTTTGAGCGTAGGATGAGGCCAATGATTCCAGAATGTCTAGAAATCTGTATGTGTTTTTATGTGTGAAATAGTGGTCCATGCGTTCCTTTATGGTACGTTAAACTCTTTCAGCTAAAGATGCTTTATGTATAGAATTGGTTGTGTAATAACTGATATTAAACTCTGTCAACATGTTCTGAAAAGCTTGGCCTATAAATTCTTTCCCCATATCGGTACAAAAATAGCCAGGAACCCTGTTTTCTTTCAAAATTCACGTTTTGGTGGCTTTAGCAACTGTTTCAGGCGATTTATTTTCCAGAGGAATTGGCCACAGGTATCTAGAGAATACATCTATTATGAATAGGATGTCGCGGTAACCATCGTTATACACTGAATATCTTTGCATGTCTGTTAAATTTGCTTGCCAAATAGAGTCAAACGATACCGCTGTTGTCTTGGCTGTTTTAAACCTTTTCTCACCGGCTTATGAAGTGTATAAGCGTCCAGCTCCCTCAAAACCTTCTCAACATCTTTTTTCCCTACTCCATCATTGTAAACACTTCTATACAGTCTATCTACGCCTCCGTAGGAGGCTGGGCTAGAAATGTCATAATAGCGTCTTCTTAATATAGCCATTTGCGTATTTTAGAGGCACGTGGGTAGGGTTGATCGTTGTTTAACCTCTTCTTTTTCCTCTTCAGAGGTTTTACCGCCGGGGGTGATAGCGTCTTCAATTGTGTCACGTGCGATGCATGTTCTAAGTCTTTTAACCTGTTCAGATTTCCTATCATTGTTTTGGGGACATTTATTTTTTGTAGTCTTGCTTTAATATGCTTCCATCCTGATGGTGAGGGCCTATCCCACTTTCTCACCAGATCATGGACGATGTCTACGATATTCGATCCCGGTACCTTTGCTCCTTCCACAATGATCTCACCTGTATCGGTCCATTGTATGGTGGGGTCCTCATTCAATAGATTATAAAGACTTGAACCTTTATTCCTCAATGTATGTGGGAGGGTGCTTTTTAATACATGCTCGATATTTTGTGTGCCCGACCCGTTAATCTTGGGTTGGTCAGTTCTATCGTCGGACACAGTCCCTGTCACCATGTCCATCGTTCCCCGTGCTGTGCCTAATAACCACGGGAATCTCTGTCGGATTCTTGTAATTTTCGTACTCGTAAATAAATTTCTGCAGAGCTTCTTGGTATAAGATTCTTTTCTCATCACGTGTTTTTTCACTGTTTAATATGGTTAACAATTCGCTTTCCATTCCTTTAAGCCTGCTTTTACGGGGATATAGATCCGTGTCTGGATTCTTTGAACTTTGCAGTGAAGCATACACCTCATGTGGAATCACTACCACTTTCTTCATTATATTAATCTAGTCAGTAAAGCACCCAAAACTGAACATAAGATGAGGAAGAATGACCCTCCTCTTTGTACAATAGGGCGGCTCGTTTTTACACTTTTTTCGATATTTGATTGGGGGTAGTGCGGAAAAGTTGCGATTTGGAGAGAAAATAAAGTGTGTAAAATTTTTTTGATCTACGTCAATACCTTCCGGTGGCGGCGAGTCCTTAAAAATCGAAAAATAGGCCTAACGGGGTAGATTGGAAAATGGTTTTAAAGACTTACAAAATAAACAATAAAAATTTCAGCACAATCTGTTAATAACTTCCGGTGGCGTCTTAGCCGTTAAAATATCCAAAATATTGATTTAAAGCAAGTTTTAACAAGATGTTTATACAAATGTTAATTCCGGTATATTTCTGTGCAAACAACCCTGAGAACACTATTATAGGCTTGAATAAATTAATAGCAGTCATTGAACAATGAACATTATATAAAAATTATATAAAATTATATAAAAATTTTATGTGTTTTTAGGCCTATTTTTCGATTTTTAAGGACTCACCGCCACCGGAAGGTATTGACGTAGATCAAAAAAATTTTACACACTTTATTTTCTCTCCAAATCGCAACTTTTCCGCACTATCCCCAATCAAATATTGAAAAAAGTGTAAAAACGAGCCGCCCTATTGTACAATAATTCGTTTTTTCTTCCCTACAGTTTGACTTTTACGAGCGAGTGCACGTATTATGTTCTTGTGACGGCGTAGGTGAGCCTTCTGAGGTGGTTTCATTGATACATTGCAATTTATAACGTTATAACAGATAACAGATAAATTTTAAAAAGTCGGAGTCGATATTTTTAGCAAACATCTGTGCATTGCACGGGGCAGTCGATGATAGATTTTTATTAATTCATGGTATTTCTTTAGCCTCTTTGTCATTCTGGAATATACACCGTTTCAGGCTCGTTTAGAAATATATTCGTTCTTAATAGCACCCTCAACGTGTTTCTCGGATGAAGGTCGCAAAGCAAATATCCGTAACGCTGACTTGTAGCTTCTTTATAAACTTCTGAAAACTCCTTACGCTGATTCGGGAACATTTGATTGGCTAATACCCCAATTTGTGATACATCTCTACGTTGCGCGAATAAGACTAGATATTGTGTATTTAACGACACATCGCGCATATATCTATTTTTGAAAAATAGAATCTGATTGATGAAGAACACGCTTATGTTAAGATGGTGGGAGAATACTGTAAATGTCTAGGCAAACGTTTTATCCATTTCCAATATGATAATAACAACCCACTCTAATAGACAGAGTTTATTTCCACAAGTTTCGATGCCCACTGGCATCCTCTTTGGGTGGATACAGAAAAATAAACTCTGTCTATTAGAATGGGTTTTTATTATCATATTTTGACCTTCAATTAGAAAAAACAAGTTATTTTCATTTATCCATTTCCAACATGAGATCGTCAATTACAATGACTGTATGTTCATTTCCCTTCAACGAATTAACGTCATATATACCTTTGTGGAACAAAATATCATCTTGGTACTCGTTGAACACTGATTGATACGTCGAATAGCACCATATAACTTTATGCACAAATTTTGAGAACATCTCTCCCTTTTCTTTAACGATTTTAAGCATAAACATAGTTTTACTACATCCTGCAGGGCCAGATATAATACATGTGGATGGGTTCGTGAACCTGAATTTTTCTACAGAATCTATTTCTAACACGTCGCACTCCTAAGTGGGTCATTTACAAAATATAATAAATATTTAAGTAGTTGTGATCACAGAATCCATCCCCGCTGACGAACCCTCACCAGCGATACCTGTAGCACGCGCCAATTCAAAGCAGAAGCATTATGAAGAGCCCACGACGTCAGATATAAAGCGCGCCAGGATTGCGCCGGTTGTTAGACGCCCAGTAATAGAGCCTCAACCCTCTACGACTTACGACACAACCCCCACAATAGTACCTTCCTCAAATATACCCCCTTATTCCTGTTCAATTCCGGGTACATCCTCCATAGCCACAGCAGCTTCTCGTTCTGTTGAGGATGGCATAACATTCGAGTTGGTTCGCACCACTACCCCCACCTCAGCCTTGACTAGAAATCGATATATAGTCAGGGTTGGTCCTAGATCCATGTATAGCAATGGTGTTGAACACGGACTACGGCGCATAGTTGAACGTGTTGTAGAGTTTGCCCTTCAGAACCGCGACGAACGTGAAGTCAGGACGAGGCTGTCCTTCGGATTCGGGCCAGATGACAGAGATGTAGATATTTTTGTGTAGTAATACTGTTCAGACGCTTGGCAGCTGAAGATATAGCGTATATATTAAGCCGTATAATGGAGGCCTCTCAAAGTAGTATAGCCTTCAATATGGACAACTTCACGGTAAATATTGACCGTGTATTCCGTGTTGCGGGTCATAGTGCCACACCTTATACTCTTAACTTCAATTCTCAGGCTATTTATAGACGGCATATAAACGCGATCGTGGTTGCGGCTTTATAGCAGTAGTCTTGGCCGTATGTTTACTGTACTAAATACACGGAAAACATTTGGTTGCCTACGGTAGTGGAGCGTGCCCGTAAACTAGCTGTAGACTGTAAACTTGAATTTGACTGTAATATGGGTCCTGAAGCTGAGAACAGGAAATGAATGTTCTCGTATAGTTGTATTTGGAATGGATGATCGTCGTAGGACTGTGTATGTTTTTAAAAGCAGTGTGAGAGATCGTACAAGACCCCTACTTATTTTAGGGCTGTCAGGAACAACATCTCCCATCCGTAATATAAGGGACCTTTACGCGAGTTATGATAAAAGTCGAAAATATGGACGACATCATGATTTGTGTAAGGGTGTATCGAGTTTGCGGATGATATAGTGAAACATTGTAAAGATTGCCACATGGTATGTGAGCAGTGTAAAAGCTCCAAATGTGAAAGCCGTGTAGTTGAAGCTGAGAAGAGGGATTGTGATGTGTGTAGACGCACATTTTTCAATAATAACTGTTTTGAGCTCCATAAATCAATTGGCACGTGCAGGAAAATGAGAATCTGTGAATGTGGTATGTTTCATATGATGGATAATTGGGGAATTTCAAGCATAAATGTGATGAAATTCACTGTTCTACATGCCATGAGAAATATAAGGCGGTTGGAGTAAAGCATGTATGTTATATGAAAGACGCTAAGCCTAAAAATAGCCCTTGTATAACTGTGTACTACGATATAGAAACATACACGAACGCTGAAACCAAAGAGGTTATTCCACATTTACTTGTAAGCCAGACTATCTGTGATGAGTGTATGGAGATCGAGTGTGATGAGTGTCACAAATGTGGTAAACGGACAAACGTTTTTAAAACGAATGCCCACGATAGCCCTGTGAAACTCTTTGTGTCCTATATTGTCAAGTTAGCGGACAAGTTCAAAAAAATGACTGTGTATATTCTCGCCCATAACGGGGCAAAATTTGAACACAGTTCCTTTATAAGGAGTTGCTTGAGCACGAGTCATCTGAGATATTTACAGGTGATCCCTTGAAAAGAGGCAACAAACTAATACAGATGCAAATAAGAGGTAATGTACAGTTTAAAGACACTTTATTATTCACACCTTGTAAATTAGCAAAGCTACCCAAGGTGATGGGTAGCCGCTGAAGTTTCAAAAGGATATTTCCCTTACACATTCCTCACTAGCGAAACTTTAAATTACGTAGGACTACCTCCACCCAAACATTACTTTAACTATGAATGTATGAGTACAGATGAACGTGAAGATTTTGACCGATACTACAACAGTTTTAATGAATCTAATCCTTATAATATAGCTGATGAATGTGAGCGTTATTGCGTGAATGATGTGCGCGTGCTTAGAGTATGTTTCCAGGCCTTTAGAAGGATGTACATAGGCCGTTTCAAATGCGATCCGTTGCAAGTCGCAACCACCATCGCCTCATTATGTTTTACGGTGTTCAAGAATAACTTCATGCCTAAAGACACCTTAGCCGTTATTCAGAAACAATCCCCGCAGTTATGGGCACAAGGCTATTTACTGGCTCATACACCTACAGCAGCAGACAGGTGTATACATAAAGCATGCCCGCAACACGGGTGAAGTACCCATTAAGGTTAATGGTCGTGTTTTTTGGGTTGATGGTCTAAGTGAAAACCGTGCCACTGGTGAGAAGACTGTGTACTCCTTTAACGGTTGCTGGTGGCACGGATGCCCCCGTCCTGAGTGTGGAATCGTAGGAGATATCCACGGTAGATCTCCTGCCGACAGTCTTGCGTGGACCCGCACCCGCGATCAACTTATAGGCTCCCAGTTCACTCACAAAGTCTTGTGGGAGCATGAGTATGATGCACGGATGGAAAAAGATGGACAGTACCGTGAAGAAATAAACACGATCAAACGTTCAATGGTACTGGATCCTCTCAAATGCTGTGATAGCTTGTTCAGAGGGCGTACAAATCCCTTCAAGCTATACTCTCCGCCTACGGAGGGTGTGAAACTCCATTATTACGACTTCTGTTCTTTATATCCCAACGTGATGAAGAACAATCCGTACCCCGTAAGTGCACCTGAGAAACTGGTGGGACCTGACCTGCCCACCATCGAAGTGTTCTCAACAAATTTTAACAAGTACTATTTCGGCCTTTCTTTCGTAGATTTGCTTCCCCAACGCGATTTATGGATGCCGATCTTACCCATCGTTATGGATCACAAGCTCATGTTTCCCTTGTGCGTGAAGTGCGCAGAGGAGAACAATGGGGAATGTAATCATGCAGTCAACCAACGTAAGATCAGAGGTGTATATACAAGTCCAGAGCTGGATCTAGCTGTTCGCCATGGCTACAGAATATTGAAGTTACATGAGGTGTGGTGGTTTCACAAGCTACCCAACCTTTTCACGCCATATGTAAACACTTTTTTGAAGGATAAGGTTGAAGCATCAGGGTATCCGCGAGGAGTTGGTATCGTAGATGAAAAATCGGCCTATATTCAACGTTACCGTGACCGTGAAGGTATACAGCTTGACTGTTCACAAATTGTAAAGAACCCAGGCAAGCGCTTTAGTGCAAACTTGTGTCTAAACAGTTTTTGGGGAAAATTTGCACATAATACTGGCAATTTGGCACAAAGTTATAGTGAAGTCTGGGATTATGCCAACGCTCTCGATAAAGAGGTCATGGTGATCGTGAATGTAGGTAATACTTCCATAATAAAGTACAACAATACCGAATTGGCCACAGAAACCTTACGGGTTACAAACATACCTGTAGCAAGCTTCACAACGGCCTACGCACGCATCAAACTTTGGGGCCTATTGCATTTTCTTGAGCGGAGGGTTTTGTACGCCGATACAGATAGTGTGATATTCACAGAGAAGGAGGGTGAATACATGCCTCTTATTGGTGAATTCCTCGGAGAGTTGACTGATGAGATGAAGGCTGAGTATGGAGACATCGCATACGCCGACTCTTTTGTCTCAAGAGTGCCAAAAACGTATGGGGTACGGGTGAGGGTGGGGGAGGATATAAACTATATCGTGAAGGCTAAGGGTATCACGCTCAACCAGGCGAATCGGCGGGTCGTTAACTTTGATTCGTTGAAGGATCTAGTGTAGTGTGCTTGGATGATGATGAAGGCGACCGGCCGCCCCAACTAACTGTAGGTACCCACAATTTTCGGGCGCAGAAGCTGGGGGGCGTGAAGGAACTTAGGGGTACAAAGATGTGTCGTAGCACCTATAGGAAACGTTACCAGGTGCCTGGTACCTATGATACCGTACCCTTTGGATACCATAATCTTTGATATGTCTATTGTTAGCTTATTTATTACACGTATTTGTAAATATATATACCTTGAATATTTCGTTTATTAAATAAATCGTGTTTCAGTTAACGTTTCACTTTCTCCTTTGTGTGTGGGTGTGTGTGTGTGGTGTGTGTGTGTACAGAGGAGAAAATTCTAAGCTCCGCCCAGCGTGTGTACAGTAGAAAGTTCTAAGCTCCACTCACCTGGATGATTGGTCACGTGACTCCTGCTACTAGCTGTGCATATCTCTTCTCTGCTTGTTCAGTTGATCGCTGCAAGCCCTGGGTCTCAGACGTGCATTTCCCCACGTAGACGAAGAATAGTAATGGCTACCTTTAATATTGCGTGTTCGACGTTTATGAAGTGGTATTTGGCAAAGTGTGACGATAAGGTTACTGAATGGCTTCCTATTCCACCCTCCTTCGATACTTTTAAGGCTACATTGAATCGTGCGAAGGAACAAGAGGTACAAATACTCTACGGCTGTTCTGGCGAGATCATTGCAGGATTTCCTGGTACAAGTGATGTATTGAACTATGTTGTAGGACTAAACTTTATAAAAGCTTACATATACCGTGAAGTAGAAGAAACAACACGTGCAGAAGAGATGGTTAGTGAGTCATGTTGATGAGTGGTGTGACAAGCGATATTATGTCATGTTGCATCATACCGAGTACTCGTACCCTGCGACTGAGAATGTAAATCTTGTCATCATGGAGAATCTTAAGTATTTTTACCATTACATTAATATATATCATGACGAGGTTTGTAGTGAGGTTGTGGCTAAAGGTCTGCGTGAATATTTAACAGAATTTAAAGATGAGTATCGCATTAGGGTGTGTCAATTTTGTCAACTTTTTTGAAATAAATTTTGGTAGTGAAAATGTAGTCTTTTCATGTCAAAACTTGAAATTGGCCAATCAAAATGAAATAAAATAACCCTTACCTACATCAATTTTACCTTAAAGTTTCAGAAATTGACTCTTTTACTAAATAATAGGACATAAGTTGATTAACTATTCATCTGTCACAGAATTATCCCACTGATCGCATATGGAGTGTTTTCAAGGTCATATAGTTGTTGTACAATGCACAAGTCACAACATGAATAGAACTGTCCCTCACTCTCAGTCCTCAGTTGCCTCTTAGATGTCATAGACGGTGGTTTGCTGTTATTGCTCTTGTACCTACTTCATAGCTATTCTACTAGACGAATACTACAGTTTAACTGTAGGTATGGATTATTGATTATTACAATTATTTATTATTATCATATTCTTCTGTCTAATTATGTTGTA
Source organism: Bathynomus jamesi (assembly GCA_023014485.1). NCBI lineage: Eukaryota > Metazoa > Arthropoda > Malacostraca > Isopoda > Cirolanidae > Bathynomus > Bathynomus jamesi. The sequence continues at coordinate 2,324,155 of JAJOZX010000026.1, read as the reverse complement.
ATCCCATGAAATATTTTTTTATTGAATTTTAGAACATCGAATGACTAAACTTTGAAATATCGTAATTGATATAAAATACTTAAATGTTTTTCTTCCTTTTCAGATATTCCTAAGATGCCAAAATTGAAGAAAAGAGATCAGTCGTCATGCCACTTGAGCCTGTTAGTCGGTACAGGCAAGGAGCTTCCCGTATCAGAACTACCAACAGTGCGAGACATGCTGAGACTAGGGTTACTCCTTCGTGAACAAAATACAAAGGATAGAAGGAACTACGCAAAGAAAGAGCTCATAAGGGACATGATTCACCTTCTTCTGCATCAGTGTAAAAAAGCTAATGTGTTATTCAAACCACCTGTACTCAATCAGTATAGAACTATTGAGCAAAAATTAACAAAGCTGTGGCACAAAGTAGTTGAGACATTACTTGGTAAAGGAAAACTAGCAAAGAAAAATAAATTTCTGCACACACTTGATACTCTTCTTGACATTTTTAACTGCCAGTGTCCCATAGAGTTGTGTTCTGAAGCTAATTGTTCTCCCTCATGCAGAAGAGAACCTCACCCTCACATTGATTGTCGCTGTCCTCGTGAGAAGAAGATCCCTGTTTTGGAGCTGGCTTTCATAAAGGCGCAGAGAACAAAGGCAGGAGGCCAAGGAAGTATGCAGATTGGTTCGGCAGATTATTCAGAAACAAAAAAACAGATTGTTATTGCTAAGAAAAAAGAGAAAATCCGAGAGAGGGAAGAAAGGAAGAAAAAGAAGAGTGAAGAAGCCACCCAAAGAGATGAAGAGCTCTATCAAGAGGTTTCTCACTTTGAAAGCTCTTCAGATGAACAGAAAGAAGCAACATCAGGTGATAGCTCCAAAATACCATCTGAACCTTCGCCGAAGAGAATGAAATACAACACTGAAGACATCTCAAACATTGCCCTTGCCAGTATTCGCCACTATACGGGGCTACGAGAGACTGCAGAGATTGCCACTGCTGCTTGGATAGATGCAGGCCTCATCAGCCGAGAGGATACATCCTTAGTGATAGATCATAATAAGATAAGAAGAGCACAAGAAAAAATAATGAAGGAAATATCTGATCAGCATGAAAAAGATTTGAAGGAGGAAGGTCTCTCTTGTCTTTTGTTTGATGGAAGAAGAGATGACACAAAAGTTCTAGAGGTAGAGGGAATGGACAGAAAGTTTCCCGGTCTCATCAAAGAAAAACACTACTCTGTGTGTTCCGAACCTGGTGGCCGCTATTTGTTTCACTTTGTTCCTGAAGCAGAAGTAGAAGGCAAGAAAGAAACATGCAGAGGCAATTGCTGATCAAATAATATGTTGGCTTCAAGAAAGAAGACTTGACAGTTCACTGCAGGCCGTTGGTGGAGACTCAACTGCGGTGAATACTGGATGGCAGGGCGGTGTTATGACGCATTTAGAGAAAAATCTTGGAAGAAGGCTTGTTTGGATTGTGTGATTTGCACACAGGGGAACTACCTCTTTGTCGTCTCATCCAGGAACTTGGTCCTACAAAGAGCAACAACAAATGGTCAGGCCCCCTTGGCAACATGCTAGATGAAGCAACGGAATTAGAAATAAATACAAAATTTCCAAAGGTCGAAGTAGGCCCTCCCCTTCCAGTGTTGTCTGAAGAAGTTATCAAAGACCTCAGCACGGATCAATCTTACGCTTATCGTATTGTTCAATCAATCAGATCAGGAGAGTTGCCTCAAAATCTGGCTCTCTTGGAGATTGGACCCGTAAGTCACAGTCGTTGGTTAACTACAGCGATTCGTTTCTGCAGGATTTGGGTTTCCAGACATGCACTGAAGGGCAAAATGCTACAGAATTTGATGTTGATTGTTGAATTTATTATTGGGTTTTATCTTCCTCACTGGTTCAATGTAAAACTTAATCCAATGTGGATGGAGGGGCCCAACCACATCTTGTTTCAATCAGCTAGTGAGGACCCAAAGGAAAGTAAGTAGTGGTGGACATCGTGTTACCTGTGGTGAGAAGGTCCGCTTGGTATGCTAGGCCAGAGGCAGTTTTACAAGCAATACTCTGCAGCCAATGTACCAAAGAGCGAACTGAGGCTGTGGAAATCATTCTAAAGCTTAGGGGAACATCACTAGATGATGACCAGCTGGGAGACTGCTCTGTTCAGACAAGGAAGGTACCTCCGATAAACGTCAATGCCGCGAAATTGTCAGAATTAGTTAACTTGAGTTCGGAAGTTTTGGAGCCATCACTGACAACATGTATAACAAACAAAGATTTAACACAACTTAAAGAGGCCCCAATGCAAGTGCCAAAGTAGCCTTCTCACACTCAGAGTGTGGAGAGAAGTGTGAAAATGGTCACAGAAGCAGCTAGTCAAGTATACAGTCACGAGAGGCGAGAAGGCTACATCAAAGCGCAAGTAGCAAGCCGAATGCTGATGTCAAGAAACCGCAGCAAAAAGGACATGACTGCATTGGTTACTTTCAAATAAAGACTCTGAATGATATCTTATTGCCACTGTAAATGTTGAAAGGATGTTTGCGCACATTTGTTATTTTGTTACGAATTTACGGAAAAATGGAATTTTTTAATTAAAATTGATGTAGGTAGGAGTTATTTTTTATTGTTTTTGAAGCAAGGATATTATTTTGTATGCCAAATGATTACATTAAATTGCTACCAAGTCACATGATTTTCAATTTAGTCATTTCACCCCCAAAATTGACACACCCTAATGGGTATAGAATATTGAAGATACGTGAGGTGTGGAGGTTTCAGAAGCTACCCAACCTTTTCAAACCATATATAAACGCCTTTTTGAAGGATAAAGTAGAAGCATCAGGATATCCGTGAGGGGTTGATACCGAAGATGAAAAAACGGCTTATATTCAGCGTTAACGTGCCCATGAAGGTATACAGCTTGAAGGATCCCAAATTGTTAAGAATCCTGGCACGCGCTCTAGTGCAAAGTTGTGCCTAAACAGTCTTTGGGGGAAATTTGCACAGAATACCGGTAAAGGGAATGTCCATTTGGCACAAAGTTATAGTGAAGTCTGGGATTATGGAGATCTTGAATGTAGGTAATACTTACATAACAAAGTATATCACCGAACTGGCCACAGATACCTCACGGGTAGGGGTGATACGAAGTATATCGTGAAGGCTAAGGGTATCATGCTTAACCATGCGAACCGTCAAGTAGTTAACTTTGACTCGTTGAAGGATCTAGTGTGCTTGGAAGATGAGAATGACCAGCTACCCCAACTGACTATGGGGACGCACAATTTTCGGGCGCAGAAACTGGGGTGTGTGAAGGAACTTAGGGGCACGAAGGTATGCCGTAATACCTATAGGAAGCGTTACCAGGTGCCTGGTACCTATGATACCATGCCCTTTGGTTACCTTAGTCCTTGATTGTGTTGTGTGTCCATAAATGATTACCCTGATTAAAGCATGCTATAACTTTTAAATAAACACTCGTATTCAAACACAGTTTCAATCATAAGTAGATAAACATACAACGTTTTGATACATAGTTAATGAACTTAATAAGCTTCCACATGTGCACCCCTAGTGGCACGTAAATTATCTAAACGGTATTCACACTCACGCCACAGATTTTCCAACATTTGTGGGTTAACTGTTGCAATTGCATCCGTAATGCGTTCTCGCAATGTCCTGATATCTGGAACAACTGTTGCATAAACCAAATCTTTAACATGACCCCAGAGAAAGAAATCCAGCGGGGTAATGTCTGGTGATCTTGGGGGCCATGGGATTGGCCCATCCCTGCCAATCCATCGATTTGGAAATGTTGCGTCGAGAGTTTCACGAACAACATGCGCCCAATGAGGGGGTGCCCCATCTTGTTGGAAGATGACAGTTGAATGTTTTCCACCGTCCCATCGGAAACTGTTGGTCTACCACTGCTCTTTCCCTTTTCCACGTTTCCAGTTTCCAAGAATTTTTTCATCCACGACTTAATTAACTTCACATCAGGTGGATTCTTTCCATACTTTGTTCTGAACCTTCGCTGAACACTGACAGGAGATTTTGTTTCTGCAAGCCACACAACACATTGTGCCTTCTCTGTCAGAGACGCAATCTTAACTGAACAGCTACTACAGCGCTCCTAGCGGCGAATGCAGTAGACGAAACACACCAGCACAGAAACCCTATGCGTGTACGAGATCACCTGTTAAAAAGAAAACGGATGTAAGATTCGTCATTAAAACATGAGAGCATACTGTTTTCAGGGTAAACATTTATGGACACCTTTATGTGTATTTATGTTTATATGTGCATTGATATGTTTATTTATCACGTATATTTGTTTCAATTAAGGTTTCATTTTCTCCTTTGCGTGCGTGCGTGCGTGCGTGTGTGTGTACAGTAAAAAGTTAAGCTCCGCCCACTGTAAGATCGGTCACGTGACTCCTGCCACTACCTGAGCATATCTCTATCCCTGCGTGCTCAGTTGACCTCTGCATACCATTGAGCTCAGACGTGTATTTTCCCGCGTAGAAGAAAAATAGTAATGGCTACCTTTAATATTGCGTGTTCAACGTTTATGAAATGGTATTCGGCAAAGTGCCAACATGTGGTGGATACTGAAAAACTCCCTATTCCCTCCTCCTTTGATACTTTTAAGGCTACATTGAGCCGTGCGAAGGACCAAGATGTTCAAATACTCTACGGGTATTCTGGCGAGGGCATTGTAGGATTTCGAGTACAAACGATGTATTGAAGTACGTTGTAGACCTAACCTTTATAAAGGCTCACATATACCGCGAAGTAGAAGAAGCAACACGTTCAGAAGATAAGCAACGGTTATGGATAGTGAGTCTTGTTGATGAGTGGTGGACAAGCGATATTATGTCATGTTACATCATACCGACTACTCGTACCCTTCAGTTGAGAATGTAAATCTTGTCATCATGGAGAATCTTAAGTATTTTTACCACTATATTAATATATATCATGACGAGGTTTGAGTGAGGTTGTGGCTAATGGGATGTGTGAGTTTTCAACAGACTTTAGAGACGAGTATCGCTTGCTAAACAGAAAGGATAAATATGGACAAATGTTTCTCTCAAATAGTGCGCCGAATTGTGACGATGTTTAGTTTGTGGAAATGAACGTCTGGTGAGTGATAAAACATTAAAGCCGGTATTGCTTCATATAGCGGAAAATTCTATTTGTACAAGGGCACAAGTGTTCGAACAAGCCTGTACACGCTTCAGCAGTTTATGGTGTGACTCGCTCCCCCCAGTGAGCCGTCCACCCGTGTACCTCACGAAACACACGAGTTCGAACAAACCCGTACACGCTTCATCAGCGTGACTCACTCCGCCCGTCGAGCCGATCCGTCCACCTGTGGCTCATAGTCATCTCAGAGCTTGAACCGAGTGGACGTACGAATACGATGACACTTCCTTTGAGAAGCATTCTCAACGCCTCGCACGATGTCTCCGTGACGAAGTCATTGCGCGTGATCAGGCGTGAAACCGGCACCATTAACTATGTACTTGAAACGATTTGCAGGCAAGCAAGCAAACGTAATGTTATTTCTTTAAGTGTTGAGGAGGTGCATAGAGTCTTCGTTATAATTGAGAAGTGGGGAAAGGATCGTTATAAAATATCTGCAGGCGTAGGTACAAGAAGAGAGCAGATTAGTGACGCCCCCTGATATGCCGTTGTTTGCACGTTGTGTATAAATAACGAACAGCCATGCATTGATATACGACTGATGTGGAAGAATGCATCTGATAATAACGTTCTTGTCCCTACGCGAAACCATTTCATCCTCGACAGAATGTTTGAAATTGTCGGATTCCGCAAGCTGAAGCCTATATTAGACGCTCGTATTACGGATATGATTTATTTTGACACATACACCGCTCTGCTCGAAGGATTTATCGAATGTAGGAATGAACAAGGCGAGAATGGTCTAGAGCTGGATGGATATTTAAAAGGTTTAGATTCTTCGAAATATCCTGAACTTTGGTACAAAGCACTTCAGCGGTACAGGGCAGAGCTTGCCTACACTGTTCACCCTGAAGAGCTGTACCTCTATATAATGAATAGCTGTCGTACGACTTGGAAGATTATTTCAATTGCCGCTATCCAGAGTGAATAAGAGTTCACGATTGAAAAGCTCGGGACTGTAAGAAAAAACCCTCGATTGGAAAGGAGTGTTTATAAACTTGTATTTAATAATGATGTTGTGGTTAACGATGACCTCTTTGCGCGTGCTTTTGATTGTATTCTAGCCGTGTTTAAAGATAACTTGCCAACCGAATGTAAAGTGGGCACAAAAGTAGTATTGAACGATATGAAAGCCATTTATGTCGAGTATAGGCATCTGTATAACTTAAACGGTGAAGTGTTTTTTGGACAGTTTTACGTGTAGTTCAAAGTAATAACTATGTGAATGTAGACTCGATTACGTGTGAGTTTAGCGTTTTGCGCCGTAGAACATAAGGTATTTTGATGTATATATTTTTAATTTATATATATATATATATATATATATATATATATATATATATTTCCTGTACTAATATGCAGTTGATAATACGTTTCGTATATTATTATTTTCAATATATTTAATTATTTAATATAACCCGTAGAACTTAACGTATTTTGATGTATATTTATTTATTTAATTGTGTATATATATTTCCTGTACTAATATGCAATTGATTATACGTTTCGTATATTATTATTTTCAATATATTTAATTATTTAATATAACTGTGCATATATATATATTTCCTGTACTAATATATTGATAGTTATACGCTTTGTATATTATTGATTATATATTTTTCGTTCGTATTTCTTATGCTATTATTATTTTTGGATCATATATATTCCATTGTATGTTTATCATATATTCATCGTCCGTATTTCTAATGCTATTATTATTTTTGATCATATATATTCCATTGTATATTTATTTTGATATATTCATTGTTCGTATTTCTTATGCCATTATTGTTTTTGATCATATATATTCCATTGCATATTTATTTTCTATATATTTCTGATTCCATTAATTCGTGTAAATAAACAGAATGATGTAATGGTGTTTTATTTAATTCTTTTGGTTGTACACGGCATTTAATTATATCAATTGGCTGGCTTCTAAAACGGATTTCTAAACCAACTGTAAAGAATATATGCATTAATTAAATATATAGCTTTATCTGGCAACTCCACCTGTACACCTGAGCAAGCCATTTACGCCTTCTGAGTCAACTGGCTGGTTAAGCCAGAATATATGCTTTAATTAAATAAATAGCGCAATCTGACAGCTCAGCCTTCTAAGCCAACTGGCGGATTAAGCCTGAATATATGCTTTAATTAAATAAATAGCACAACCTGGCAACTCAACCAGATAAGCCAACTGGCTGATTAAGCCAGCTGGCTGATTAGGAACATATTAAGACAACGGCCGCTCGGCTGAAGTCTTAATATGCGATTGGCTCCTGCCAGGCGAACATCTCTCCTCCTCTCTCTCTCCTTCTCCTCTCTCTTTCTCTTGGGGGATAACTCCGCCTCCATGTTGCATAACCCCTTGTTGCTCTTGCAACATTCCCATCTCCCCCTTTGTTTCATAACAGCTTGCAACATTCCCCTCTCCCCATTTGTTGCATAGCTTATGCAATATTGATCAACATTTGCAATTGCATTGCACTCTCTCCTTTTGCGCCCATACTACTCTCCTTGACACTACTGGGATTATTAACAGGAGGTATAGATAAAAGTTCATGGAGGTGGCTTTTAATTAAGATCTCTGGCTTACCAAACCGTTTCTTTAATATATCCCAAGCCACATTATAATTAGCCTCTGTTAATGCTAACCCTGCTATTCTCTTTGCTGCCTCCCCTTCCAAGAGGGACTGTAAATCATTAAACTTCTCCACAGCACTTAACACTTGGCTAGAATGAACTGCTGACTGAAAACTGTCTGCCCATCCTTGCCAGTCCTGAATACTCCCAGAAAATGGTTTGAGTACAAGCTTCGGTAATCTGTTAACCTTAGCCTCACAAACTAAACAAACACGCTTTAAACATGTCATCACTAATCTCTTCAAATTAAATTATTTCATTTTCCATTGCATCCTCTTCTATAAGAGCCTCATTTTTAACATTTACTTCGCTAGAGCAATTTTTTTAGTTTCTAATATGGAAAGCTGCGCAGTCACTAAGTTTAAATCCTCTTGCGCTATGGCAGAATCTTTAGTGGCAATGACCTTTGTAATTAGACCTTTGTAGGCTCTTCTCTTTTTTCTAAACTTGTTCAATTCAGCTGCACTCATCTTCAATGCAAACAAACAACTGGCTCAGTGTTAAATAAGCTGAATTGGCCAAACTACTTAACCAAACTGACCAAACTCAAAATTTGCCTTTGGTCAAATAAACTGAATTGCCTGGTTGGGGTACTGACCAACCACCAGTCTGGAATATCAAATTTTCCACCCAAGTAACTGGCACACTGAAGTCTGCAACCTCTGCCTATGAACAATAAAACCAAATGTAGGCCCAAAACAACCACAGACTAGCGGCCAAGTTTTGCAATTGAGCGACCAAACTTTCTACCCTGGGAGTTTAACTCAATTATGTTCAACCCGTCCAGGCCTAATTAGGCTACAATTTGCACAATCAGAACTTTGCCGAAAAATAGTCACTGACTCAGTCTTGGGCTAGAATTCGGTTCGAAGGACCATGTTATTTTATTTATTTTGATTGGGTTCAGAATCCCAGCTGAGCCTTGAACGGCCAAGCTTTGAGGGGCTACTTTAACTTATAGCCTAAGTTAAGCGTAACTAAAGCAAACTTCCGGACTTAGAGGTCCTATTAGGTCCTACCTCAGGGTTGATGACTCAATGTGGGCCTACTTTAGGCCTCAGTTGCATAAAATTAAGAAAAAAACAAAAGGGGCACTATTTATGGTCTTCTTTCTAAACCTTGCAACAACAACAACATAACCTGCACAATTGCACGATGCAACAATCTTGTATCTAAACACCCAAACTGAATTCCAAGAGAGCTCTCTATAAGACCACTTCCTGTAAGTGCCGCATTCAACAAACGAGTAGAAAGGACGCGCCAGTGCTCCATAAAAATGATGCCACAAGAGTGCCCAAACAATGATGCCACAAGAGCCCAAAAACGCTAGCTCTAAATTAAATGAATTTTTCACAAACCTTACAATTATGAGATGGATATATACACACACGCCTTAACTTAATATATACAAGCAATGCTGCATCAATCAATTTAGTCATCATATCGCCTTGGAAAAACAATGGCTCTTCTCTTCTAGATTTTCTAACATAGGTCATTGTACATATCGTGTCTTGTGTATCGTCCCTTATAGTAAACATTTATGTTATTCATTTATCTATTTTCTACCCATGCCCTGTCAGCCCATCAGTCCATGTCTACAGGTTTGTCCTTACTTGTAATTACGTTGATATGTATAACTGTCGCACTGTTCGACCAATTCTTCTCAAGGCATTGACCCTTTTCCTCTCACAAGATTCTCGTTGCTGTTGACACAAATATCCAAATTCAGCTTTCTGAGCGCCAACGCTATTTTATCAATGTCAACTCGCCAACTAAACATATTTCACTGAAGTGTCTTCAGAAACTCTCTTGTTTCTGCTAGAAATTCTTAACATTAGGATGTTATGTTACGTTATAACACATTGTTATCATGCTATATCACTAGTTCGTTATCTTTCTACGTCACTTAATTATCCATGTTCTCATTAATTGTATTTATTATTTCTACCTAACTCTCATTCGAATTCTGTTACTGTACTTATGTGTTATGTTATCATAACTGTCTGTGAAATTTTAATGGAAAATACACTGTATCCTTCCTCCGCTTACCTCGTCACTGCCTACTTAGACTTTCAAACTATGATAGATAGTCATTTTCTAATAATATTTGACATAACTGGGTCTTATAATAATTAAAGTAATCATAGTTAACTATAAATATACTCGTATAGCATTGTTATTAATTCCCTTTAAATTATTGGATAACGGATAGCTCTCCTGCATTATTATTATTATTATTATTATATAAATATATAACTTGTGTAGCTTACTTAAGTATCAGATATGTCATTAATAACTAGATGAAATTGTAATTAACTGTAATTAACTAATTGACTGTACTTTAATGAAACTGTAATTAGCTGTAATAACTTAGTGCGAATTAATTGATAATTATAATCGTAATTATGGTGTACCAAAATTACAATGTACTTGGGATGTCCTCAATGTACAACCCCGACATTAGGTTGCCACACAAGAACGTACACTTTGCAAAATTATTATCTCTTGTTATTTATTTTTCACTTTTATTTTGGGATCTTTCCAAATTCTGTTGTCTGTTTAAATTGCGCTTACCATCAACAATTCCTTACGTCTCCAATTAAAGGGAAACTTAATCTTCAACTGCAATTCCACCAAAATTTAGACTTAATTATTTCTTATTACTGTAAATTAATTCATTCCTGCCTGAGCCTTAGACGAAGGAGGTCAAACCTCCTTCCCTGTAATCTCCTGCCTTAGCCCTTGACTGAGGAGGTCGAACCTTCTCCTTAACTCTGACCCTCGGCAGACTTAGAGGCCCTTAGATTTATGCCCAAGACAATTAACCTAATTTAGTGAGCCTCTTCAGTATCTCTGTCTCCTGTGACAAGAGTGAGTGAATCAAAATTCAAACTGCATTACTCTTGCATTTTACCTCAGTCCCTCATTTTTTCTTTTGTGTGTTCACATTCCACAACTCGGATGTCCTACTCCTAAGGCCGAGCTCAACTTCGAGAACCACATCGTATCAGATAGTCCAATAGTATCTGTAAAAGTCGCGTACGGGAAAGTCGTAGTTTTGATGTCCTTCTGCGAAGTGAAGCCCTTTTTTTCACATTACTAATATTGAACTTTCCTGCAGATATAACTATTTCTGTCAGGTATGAAAAGTTTCGTTCAAGGATGAGCAGAGCATAGTGTATGCAAAGTATATTGCATTCGGTTGGTTGGTTTGTTCCATCTCTTTCAGCTAGATGTTTATCTGCTTGAAAATCAGACTGGATTCAGATTTATGATCTCTCTCTCTCTCTCTCTCTCTCTCTCTCTCTCTATATATATATATATATATATATATATATATATATATATATATATACAGAGACATGCAAGAAGTAAATAGACACCCTTAATTTTATGGTAAAATGTATGCATCCAAATTTTTTGCCATTATTATGACTAATATTCGTTTCCTACATTTCTATCCTTGAAGAAGGACTTATGCCAATATTCTCAAGTGGTCAAATTGAAAAAGACAGCTGCCTGTTCATGGTGGAAGATGGAGTCCCATGCCACTCTGCAAAAAAGACGAAAGAATGGGAGGAGCGAAATGGTATCAAACGACTTCCTTGGCCGAGTCAGTCCCCTGACATGAACCCCATAGAACACGTGTGGGCAATACTAGACAAGACTTTAAGGAAAAAGTCCAAAAAACCAGCAACACGATCAGAATTGTTAAATCTTTTACGCCAAATTGTTACAGCAAAATCTGGGCTGTCTATTTACTTCTTACATGCCTCTGTATATATATATATATATATATATATATATATATATATATATATATATATATATATATATGGGATGAATTTCACAAACACGTGAAATGAATGAATGCTGCAAATCCAAAGGAAAAAGAAAAACGATTCCAAGGCCTTTCGTGTATTCAGAGCTACACCTCGTCATTCCCTGACGAGGTGTAGCTCTGAATACACGAAAGGACTTGGAATCGTTTTTCTTTTTCTTTGTGGGTTTGCAGCATATATATATATATATATATATATAATATATATTATATATATCAACCTTTCAAGGTTCCAGGTGTTCCGTGCGATGATTCCTCATTTCACGGAGATTGCCATGGTCTTTTGATGGCTTCGAACAACTGTTCAGGGTCGACCTGTGCTCGAACTTTTTACTGTATCTCGTCTCATTTGGGGGATTTGTTGGAGGAAAGAATTGCTTTAAATTCTCGTCCTGCCCTTATAGGTGGTCCGGGACTTTACCAAGGAACCTGTGGAGTTGCTATTTGAAGGTAGTTAGGTTGATGCACTGGAGATTCTTCAAGGCACGTTAAAAAGTTTTGGAGATCGTATTTTGAGGACATTTTTCCATCTTCGTTTTTCGTGGCTCCTTTGTCTCACCGCAGCTGGGGTAATACATACTCTACCTGTTCTCTTATTCCAGTATATATATATATATATATATATTAGTGATGTAGCGGATGTCATTTTTTTCACATCCGCGGATGCGGATGCGGATGAGGATGTTTGATTTCAACATCCGCGGATGCGGATGTCTACATTTTCGTTATTTTTAGGATATATTCGAGATTTGTTGTGTTTAACGTATATAATAAGTTATTATATAGAGAGAGCTGTAGCTATAATGTAGTATAATTGATTAATTGTACAATAATTGCTGTACTTTTCTCTGAACATATAAAATAATATCAAGCATCTAACTAATATAGAAATCAATCAGTGAATTCATCTGCAAATAAATTCGTTATATTTTGTTGAGTTTCAGCCACAATTAGAAACCATAATTGTGTTACCAGGATGCGGGACGTGAACCCAACTCAAATGCACGGTATGCACCCCACCGACCTCTTTCCCCAACCTCCACCCTTATAGAAAGAGATCTTTAATTAGCTTGATAACTATTTATATTAAGTTTAAAGTTTTATTAGGCATATTTATAAATGAGTAATTAAAATAAAGTAAACTAAGATGTTCATCGTTTAATGTTCAAACTTAATTATAGGAAGGTTATGCTTAAGGAACATTAATTTTTCTGCCTTTTCTGCTGCCAGTCGTTCTCTTTTCATCATATATAATCCAGCACTGCTAAATAATCTCTCGCTTGGTACGTTTGTTGGAGGACAGGCTAAATGTTTCCTCGCAAGTTTACTCAAGTATGGATAGATATTCTGCGTATTTTTCCACCAACTAATAGGATTGTCACATGCAGCCAGGCGTTTTTCTTGGTGATAGCTCTCGATCATTTTTACTACATCTTTTGACATCGCGTAGGTCTCGTCATTGCTGCTTGACTCAAGAAACTGAGAGACAGATTCTGTGATAGATTTGCTTGTTGAAGGTATTGGTTCTGTCACTGAAACTTTTATTCTTTTGGTGGGTGGCGAAGCGACAGATTCAAGAGATTGAAGCTCTTCAACTGCTTTGCCAAGTGATGATTTAACTCGTTCTAATGTACTAGGTGAAAATAACTTAGCTTTGTAACGTGGATCTAAGTAGGTTGCAAGAGAGTAACTTCATACAAGAACAGCCTCTCGTCTTGTCGCTTGCATCACTTTTGCGCACAATGAAGTAGTTCTATTAATATAGTAGAATTTGATAATTTCCGCTTATTAATGACGTTTTATCTCAACGGTCCACATCCGCACGACATCCGCAGTCCAAAGTGCGGATGCGGACGCGGACGCGGATGCGAGAAAATGTGCGGATGTTCCGCGGATGCGGATGCGGATGCGGATGTGACCTACATCACTAATATATATATATATATATATATATATATATATATATATATATATGTGTGTGTGTGTGTGTGTGTGTGTGTGCAAATGTAGGTTTGATTGTTACAGGCTATATTAAATTGCGTGAATGTCTTTAACAATAGAATAACCCAATTTCAGGAAAGTTCATCTTTCACGTTTATTATTTGCTCACGAATTCAATCGAAGCAGGAATAAATTTGAGGAAGGAGAATTGGAAAGGAGCTCACTAACCTTATTCTGTATGCATAGAATGTCGAAAAGATGTGTATATGTATCTCTGCATCGCTTTGTGTGTGTATGTGTGTGTACAAGTATTTGAAGTTAATGAGTCCCTGTACGTGATTTCATCATATGTGCATGGATTGTTCCTGTTTTTTCGGCGTTTGACATTTGAGGGGAGTAGGGCGGGGCCTGAAAGAGAAAAACCTTTTTTTATGAAGGTTAAGAAGCATCAGCATGAGGGGATATACAAAGAATTATATATTCACTTCGATCTCGTTTTAGAATAGACAAATTTAAGTGCATTTAACTGAAAAATCTGACAAGCGGTTTACCCATGAAAATTATGTATATACTCGTACATAACCTTGGTTAAATTTGGTTATATATATATATTTTTATGTAGAAAGGTGGGGCCAAGGGCGTGTGCCAGCAAAAGTGCCCCTTTTATAAGAAAGAGAGAGCCAAAATCAAGATCTCCGAGGCTCACAATGACATTTTATTTTTATAAATTTTGAAAAGATTGTGTAGCGTGTAAAATGCATGCATGTATAGTGAAGAATAGAGGGAGAAGTGTGTGTTTGAGAGCATCATTGACTGCTCACAGGGTAGATGAGACACGGAAAAAGATCAGCTGAGGAGGGAGAGGATAAACGGGAGTTCCAGCACTCCATGTCTCCTGCCTAACGTACCCCCTGCTGTACTTTCCTGGTCGATTGGTGTTTACACTCTCCTCCTCCAAATATATATATATATATATATATATATATATATATATATATATATACACACACAAATTGTATTTCAGATGTGTTATATTCAATCTTTATCTTTACTGGTAAAAATGAATATTACAGTATTTGTATTATTGCAATATCATAATAATTTTAACAGAACATACAATTGCAACTTGGACAATTAATATTTTTTTCCTGTTTAATTTGGCCCCTAAACTTTAGGCTTTACTGGGCTCTCAAATTAATTCTACGATACAAGTAGTAACGATTAAGTAATATAAATATTATGATTAATTATAATATAAAATAAACTTCATAGGTAGTTATGATTATGTAATAGAGCCTGCAATGTTCCCTCTAAGGTGTGCGCGTGTGCGCGCGCACACGCGTTGTGAAACCCGCGCACACAGCAAAATAAAATGCGCACAGGCTCAAGCGTATCATGAGTCACGACAATAAATGAAGTAATTTAAAAAATATACCGTCACACAAGGTTAACTTTCATAGAAAAACTTTGTTCCTATTTGGAAGGCAGGTTTCCTGAAAATGAAGTAAAAGAATTGCCTGCCTTTGATTGTTCGGCTATTTTACAGAAAGACTTTGACTTTGGCATTGAGCATGTTAAAGCTTTATATGCAAAATATGCAGATTTTCTTGGCGAAGGTTCTACCATAATCGAACAGTACAATGATTTTAAATTTGTTGTATGCGAGAAAATAAAAAGTAAGCTGGTTAAAAACTTTGATGATATGGTGACATTCGTCCTACAAAATGAACAATTTTGTGACCTTGCTAAATTGATGGATATTGGGGGAACTTTCCTAGCATCTAGTGTGGACTGTGAGCGTGGCTTCAGTTTAATGAATTCTATAAAGAACAAATTAAGAAACCGCTTGAAAGAAAATCATTTGGACACGCTCATGCGAATTAAAAGTTACCTGAATGTATTAATCTTCATAGAGTTTATTTGGAATGGGCAAATGCTAAAGATCGTAGGGAGAAATCATAATCATACTTAAATGAAAAGCACTTTCATTTAATGTTATTTTGATTATATTTTATTTTATTGAATTTTATTATTTTTTATTTTATTCCTATTTTGTGAATGGATAAAATCATGTATTAATCTTGAGAGTCTATTTTAAATTGCTAAATGCTAAAAATTGTTTTGAGAAATGATAACTAAAACAGTCAT
The DNA here is from genome assembly GCA_023014485.1 of Bathynomus jamesi. Lineage (NCBI taxonomy): Eukaryota > Metazoa > Arthropoda > Malacostraca > Isopoda > Cirolanidae > Bathynomus > Bathynomus jamesi. Next base: position 2,308,371 of record JAJOZX010000026.1, on the reverse strand, counting down.
TTTCAATTAATGTTATTTTTATTTTATTTCTTTATTTTGTTGAATTTTATTTTACTATTTTTTATTTTATTCATATTTTTAGAATGGATAAAATGTTTTCTTTTTTAAGAATATATAATATCGTAAACAGTTTTTTAATATCCATTTAATAGTAGCGTAATGATCAAGCTATCACCTTATGGAAATAATATTTATTAAGTATTTAATATTTATATATATTTAATTTTGAAGATAATTACGCTGAGAAAAGTTTGCACAATTTTTCACCATGAATCTAAATGTACGCACAACGAAAATTTCTTGTGCACACGGACTAAAAAAAATTAGAGGGAACATTGAATACAGGGTGTCCGAGAATTATCTGTACAAGTTTTGGCTGTTATTAAAAGTCAACCATGAAGTGTAGAAACTCCAGTGTTGTCCCATTTTACAGAGAATCTCATTAAGTTTTTTCTGATACCACGTTTTGACAAGTTTTTTAGAAATGTACGCGGGTGACAGACATTGATGATTTAAAACAAGAATCACAGCTGCTATTGAGCGAATTGATGTGGATATGCTGCAGCGTACATGGCAACATTTGTAGTATCGATTGGATGTTTTGCGAATCACTAATGGTGCACATATCGAATGTTTGTAACAACGTTACTTTAATAAAAGAAACTTTTGAAAATACAGATTCTAAATAATCTTGTTTAAGAATTTTACGTGTGTTATCAAGAATTTTATTAAAAGATGAAATTGTACAGATAATTTTCGGACACACTGGAATTTCTAAAAAACTGGTCAAAACTTGGTATCAGAAAAAACTTAATGAGATTCTCTGTAAAATGGGACAACACTGGAATTTCTACACTTCATGGTTGACTTTTAATAACAGCCAAAAATTGTACAGATAATTCTAGGACACCCTGTATATAAATATTATGAGATGAATTTCACAATTAAACACGTGAAATAAATGAATGATGCAAACCCACAGGGAAAAAGAAAAATGATTCCAAGTCCTTTTATGTATTCAGAAGTACAAGGAACAACGAGGTGTACTTCTGAATACACGAAAGGCCTTGGAATAATTTTCTTTTTCCCTGTGGGTTTGCATTATATAAATATTATGATTGATTATGAAAATTTATGATTTATTATATGGTAAACAAACACATATTTGCTTTTGATTTGTAATATATAAATAGTATGATTAGCTGTTATTATGTTTAATTATAAAATAAACAAACATTTCAAGGGTAGTCATGATTAATTATGTAATATATATAAATTTTATGATTAATTATGATTACGTAAAAGATCAAGTCACAAAGTCTACAGTTATGAAATTTTTTAATAATTTTTTAGGACACACAAACGAACTTCGAGTCGACACGAGAAATGAATTCTGTAAATAGTATACAGTACATCAAATCTTGGTCATTATAATAGTTATGAAATCCACGGTACTAAGAATTAATAATTAATGTTAATTAATATAATTAACAATAATTTTTTTTAACCCCTAACGATGCATTTAGTAATATCTACCCAAGTAAATTGATGTAACTAATGTAATGTAACTAAAATTTCCCCTCAATTTTTTTCAATTTCCCCTCAAATTTCCCAGCTCGAGAATCATCCCAAATTACAGACAGGTCAAAATCACTGACTTGCTCCTGAGGAGTAGGTTAAGATAAGTTAGGTCAGGTCATGTTAGGTTAGGTTAAGTAATGCCTGGTTAGTGTACGCTATACATTATGTGAAGTTAAGTTAGGTTAAGGGTGTATCGATGATTTTCGCCTGTCCGTGATTTGGTGTTACCACCCACGTTTCAATGTTAATGAATGCCAGCAAATCCAATTCAAAGGAAAAATGTATTTGTTTTATGAAATATTGTACAGGGTGTTCATAAGCCCCTTTAACCCTTTTACCCTAACTCTGTTCCAATAGGAAAAGGTTCAGGAAGTAAAGGGACTTATGGGGCCAATTGTACATCACGTACGAGTAGCCTGTAAACAATGAGAATGTTTATGTGAATTAATCTTTCGCAGAAATAAAGTAATTTTTATTCACAATAAATTAAGTATGATTAAAAGTTGTTTTGTACCTGGAAAATGGAAAACAAAATCTGAAAGCTGCAAAACAAAGAAACACACCTTATTTTAACTTTTTTTTCTAAATTAAAGATTAGAATGTGCTCCCTCCTTCAGTATCTACTTCAGCCATCTTTCAACTGCGTCTGACACATTTTCTTAATCGCATCTTCTCTGCTCATCGGCTTTAAAGACGGAATCTGTTGGCGTGTTCTCCATTTCGTTTTTTCTTTTTTAAGAGACGCGCGAAAATCTCAGTCGACTGAAGTTTCGACATTTTTGCATGCCTCGAACACTGAACAAATTGGGATAAAGACTTAAAATTCCCATCAAGAGTATTATCGACTTTGGAAGCGAAAGAATTACCACGTTCAGATTTTATTTCAGCTAAAATATCCAATGACTTTCAAGATCACAATGTGAATTGTTTTGTTTACCAATATTGTGATTGTCACCTATAATCGCGGAAAGAAGTTTGCCGAAAAAATAAATGAATAAATAACTATTGGCTCGATATAACATCATGCTACAATGTCACAGCGCCATAACTTCGCTTTTTTATGGTTCGTTATAAATTACGTTGGACTTCCAAGGCATGATACTCTTCATACAAAAAAATTCTGCATATAAAAATAAAAAAAAAATAAACAATCCCCTTTCCATTCTCCATCATTCCCTTCATAGCAGGGAAGTGTTAAAAAAAGGCCATCAAAATTCACTTTTGGATATAATTAGATTTGAAAATAATTTTAAAATAATATGAAACTAATACAAATTTGTATTCGTGGCACAGTCTTCATATTCTTCAAGCATTGCATCAACTAATCAAAATTGCATATATGCTTTAACCTTCTGCATAATTAAACATTTTTGCAATTTTCCTTTAATTAATAACAAAGATAATTCCTAAACGATATAGTTATATGAGGGTCACGCAATACATTTTGCCCCACCTTTTTTTTTTTCTTTCCAAGTTTCCTTGTAAGTTCCAGAAATTTTGTACACAAGTAATTACATACCTTTTTTACAAGTTTTTATTTTTCCACATAGTCTCCATCTTTTTGTACGGCTTTCCTCCACCTCAAAACAAGGGCCTTTATTCCTTGCTGGTAAAAGTCCGCTGGATTCCGCTGGAGCCACCTCTTAAACTCCTCAACAACCTCATCGTCACTCCGAAACTTTCTTCCACGAATAGCATCCTTCATTGGCCCAAACAAATGGAAGTCTGAAGGTGCCAGATCCGGGCTGTATGGAGGGTGGGGTAACAGAGTCAAGCGCATTTTTGTGATGGCTCTCTTGTTTGCAAACTGTCGTGTGGTCTTGCGTTATCGTGCAAAAGAAGGACGTCTTCCAGTTTTCTCTCCGGTCGAACTCGCTTTATACGTCTTTGGAGTCTCTGTAAGGTAGCAATATATGCCTCTGAGTTGATTGTTTGTCCTTTCTTCCTAATGTCCACCAGAATCACCCCTTTCATGTCCCAGAGGATGGTGGCCATAACCTTTCCTGCAGAGGGAGCCATTTTGAACTTTTTCTTGCGTGGGGAGTCTGCGTGATGCCACTCCATGGATTGGCGTTTTGTTTCAGGTCCAAAGTGGTGTACCCAAGTCTCATTCCCAGTCACAATTCGTGAAAGGAAGTCATCCCCTTCTGTCTCGTATCGAACCAACGACTCAGAAGGAATTTCTTCTCTTTGGGCTTTGTGATCTTCAGTCAATTCGCGAGAAACAAACCGTGAACACACTTTTGAGTATCCCAGTTGCTGAATTATCGTATTCACACTTCCTTCACTAATTCCTAGCTCCAGTGATAGCTCCTTGTATGTGACGCGCCGATTTGATTGAATGATGCTGTTAGCACGTTGCACAGTGTGAGATGTCACAGCCGATGCCGGGCGACCGCTGCGTGGCTCATCATCGAGGCTGGCTCTCCCTCTCTCCGATGATCTCACACGTTTAGACGAGCGTCCAACTGTGCTTTGATCACAACAGCATCTCCTTAAACGTTTTGTAGACGTTTGTGAATATTTCCAACTGTTTCCTTCTCTGCAATTAAGAACTCGATAACAGCTCTCTGCTTACGACGCACATCACTGTCAGACGCCATTTTCGAAACTGCGTTAACCATCGGTTTTAACAAGGGCGTTTAAAAGCTGGTTTTATACAAGGAGAAGTGGTTCAAACTGAAAAAATCCGGTTATGTGAAGCGCAGAAAGTTCAAACTTCCGGCCCAAAAGACATTTCAGTCCCATGGGGCTGAAGGGTGAGGCAAAATATCTTGACTGCCCCTAGTAATTTTCCCATAATAGCCAACTTCAACACTCACCACATTTCCCAACCAGAGATTTCCAAATTCTTCGGAGAAACCAACACGTTTAACATCTAAACTATTTATATGAAGAGTTACACAAATATTCCTTACAGCAGAGCGTTGGTCCTCTTATCATTTAGCTTTATTTTACTTTTGAGAATAAAAAATTAAACGTAAATCACTACAGTTTTAGTGATACGTAACAACAACAACACCTCTACAAACGAGAAAACTTTGCTCTCTGTAAATATATTAAAAATATTTTGATATCAATTTGCAGTGAATTTCGTATCTATTCAATCAATTAAAAATAACTTCATTAATGTAATTTACAGAATATTTTATCCTTTTTTTTCATATTCTTATTGCTGTTGTGTACAGTATTTTTTTTTAATCATTAATTTTAGTGAATTCATCCAATTAAATTTAAAAACGTCCGTACGCTCATTACAATTATCCACGAGTGGAAAGTACTGTAATGATATCATGCTATTCTTATATTTTTGTATGTTCTTTTCCGACTTAGAGTAATCATTTTTTTATGTAACTATATATTATTCTCCGCATTCTGCTTTATAATAATTTTAAAATGGTGGAAGCAAATAACTTGAAGTAATTTTAAAATTTGGCATATATCACCAAATGTGTGAAATGAAATTAAATTAAGAAAAAGTGGGGGGAATCCCCTGAAAACTTCCCTGAAGATGAAAAAATAAAATATGAGCATTTACTCTAATACCGGAAACCCTGCATCCCTCTTTTGTGACTACGAAAACCGGGAATATTTCGATGAAGAAATTGTTAAATGATATTTCCTTTTCATAAAGAAAGGATAATAAATCATGTGACTAAAAGAAAGGTTTCCCTACTTTCATTGGATTCGTTTTATAACAGAGACAGGATGCAAACACATCTACGTATTTATTACTTACACAGCGAAAAATCGTTCGTTATAACAACCAAAATGCATGGCTAAATATTTGACTACCAAACAAAATGGTAAACTGCATTAACTCTTTACCGCCGGAATTTTTTGCATTAAGTTATGAATGCTGGATTTAAAACGTTACCAATTCGTCCCTTTCTGCGGCAAAGGATTAATCATAATTACTTTTCTGGTTACAAACTTAACTAGTTGAATAAAGCATTGAAATGAGTTGGCAAATGATTTGGTTTCTGCAACTAAGTATTTTTTTATGGAGCTCAACCAAGTATACTGTATATCAGTATATATAAAAGTGGTTCTCTATTCTTGGAACACTTCGTTCAAAACGTATATTATTTTACGATGGATAAATTTTCACACTGTAGAAAAAATTCCGACTTATGAGAGATTCATTTGCGATCAATATATGGAAAATGTTTTGTTGTGTTCTTTTCAGTTCATGTATAAGCGCGTTATTACTTAGAACAGAAAGTGTTCAAGCTTTGCACTCTAACTGATGAGGTTTGGAATACAATACAATATACATACACACACACACACACACTATATATATATATATATATATATATATATATATATAAATGAACGATGAATAATTTTTATATTCTTATATTCATTCGTGCAATTCTTATATAATTCGTATATTTATATAAATCCTTGTAGTTATATGATCCTTATGATTATATAATGCTTGTATTTATATAATCCTTAACTTTATATAATCCTTATATTTATATAATCCTTATATTCATTATATTCATATAATACTTATATTTGTATACATTTATATTCATATATTCATTTTTACATAGAGACCAAAATCGCATAAACACTGACGCGAGTTTGGATAAATATTTTATTTGCTTTCTATTTTATTTCTGCCAAATAATTGGTGAATTGTTTCTTTTTAAAATTACTTAATAATTTTTTTTGGATTTAGCTTGATAATGAAACCTGATTAAATTCTGCAATGTTCATTTTCTGTATACATTCTCTCTTCGTTATGAAAGATGAAGTCATGTCTCGCTTAACATTTAATTTTAAATCTTAAGCCTTTAATTTTTATTCATATGCATGTTTAAATGTAATTCATAATAAAATGCATATTTCAATTTCCATTTTTAGCTAACTTGGCAAATCATGATAACATCAGGTCTGTCAATAGGCCGTTTAAAATAAAAATATGGCTTCATCTTCAAATATCTTGCTTATCTGTTTAAACGTTGCCACAGCTAAAATATTTACCTTATCTTCAAATATTTTGCAAAATAATGCAGCCTATTGAGAATAAAAACAAAACAAGTCAACATTAAATAATAATGATGTCCACAAAATTTGGGTATATAGTGTAAACTCATGTAATTTTTAAAATTATTATTCTGATTTGACTGATCTAACTTAGAGGCTGAGCATTACTTGTAACATTTTAGCGGTAAAACTACAGTAAGGAAAAAATCTTTATCTTCTCCCTCGAGCCTTGCTCTCTTCAGAGAACTTAGTTTTAAATAGAGAAAAATAATCTCCCGATACGTTACAAGAAGAATCGGGGAACCTTCAGAGAATTTAGTAAGCTTCACAGAATCCTCCGATCTACTACAAGAAGAAATCGGAGAGTAGTATAGAAGAAACTACTGCGATTCTCTATACCAGAGCTTTCCAAACTTTTCACGTTGGCGACACACTATTTAAGCATACAAATTTTCACGACACATTAATTAATTTTTGTTATCAAATATCAAATATCAGATAATTTTTCAGTAGGTGATTTATCTTGTAGCCGATTTTGTTGATAGAAAAATCAAAATTTTCAAAATACAAAAAACACTAATGTGTCGCGACACACAGTTTGGAAAGCTCTGCCTATACGGTACCAGCACTACCAGCTCCTCCAGAGTAACAAATCCGTTGCTGCCACTTAACCAGAACCACCATCATCTCCGAACCGACCAAAGCCATAGACGGAGGGATATATATATATATATTTGAAGATGTGTTTTCATGCAGATCAGTATATATATGTCACTTTCTATTGAAAACACTTTCCTAATTAAAGTTTAATATTTTCTTCCAACTTCAGATTCAATTTTGTCTTTTCAGGAACGAACTCAACAACGCCGTCGAACCATTTGCGGACTTCTCCGCAGCGATTCCCGTTATTACTTCAGGATGTCATTAAACAAAGCTTTCGATGTTATTTCCTTTGAAGCATCTAAAATGTTAACCACGTTGGTTCAAAAATTCTCATTATACGCAAGAGGTCCGTATCCATTGTTTAATTTAACGAGTACGTTCGCGTTTTTAGTTTCAAGCCTTTGATACTAAATGAAAGAATAATAATGTTTGGGGTTGTTTAAACAACTTCTTTTGTAGCATCTAAGGTTATATGACGGAGAGAACCTGCAACTTCACGTGGTATTCGAACCACGGGTCCTATATCCAGAGGATGGTCACCAGAAACGGAAATACAATATATTTGTTTGCAAAGGCGCTGTTGCCACGTTTAATTAAAGTTGTACTTTTTTGCATTTGATTCTTACTCGAAAGATCATTATAATAAAGCTAACGACAATATGATCAATGTTTTGCTGTAAAGGATATTGGTACTTGTGGGTTATCTGTCGCCGCTTTTTAATATACCTATTGGTTATCTGTTTCCACTTTTTACTTGTGGGTCATTTATTTTTTAGTTAGGTTAGGTTAGGTTAGGTTAGTGTGTGGTTAGGTTATGTTAGGTTAGGTTAGCCAACCTAGAGCAAACCAAGATCGGCGGCGAAGGAATAGTGGTTGAGATCGATGAGAGCCTGTTCACGAGGCGTAAAAACAATGCCGGACGCATTTTACCAACAATGGATGTTCGGAGGAATTTGCCGTGAAACAAACGACTGCTTCATCGTTCAAGTTCCCAACCGCTCTGCTGCAACTCTCTTGGCTGCCATTGTGGAAAACATCGCCGAAGGTTCCATTATCTACTCCGACAGCTGGCGAGGATATAAGACCACCGACCTCCAGGAGGCTGGCTTCCAACATTTCAAGGTTAATCATCGATACAATTTCGTTGATGCAGATACCGGAGTCCACACTCAAAATATCGAACGCTTGTGGGGATCAGCAAAGTGGAGGAACAAGCTTCACCGAGGAACGGCCCGACACCATCTTAAGACCTACCTGGCCGAGTTCATGTGGAGGAGCAAGCTACCCGCTAGTGTCGACCCATTTGACGGCATCCTGGAGGCCATCGCCGCGTTCATGCCACCCGAATAATATGATTAATGTTTGTTATTTTGAGAAATAAAAATAATTTAAGAAAAAAATAGTATAATTTTGTAAAAATGGCAACATGATAACACACATCTGTATTTGTGAAAAAGTTGGAAAATTGAATTAAAAAGTGGCGACAGATAACCCACAAGTACCAGGATATTTGTATAGCTATTCATATAAATAGTTTAGACACTACACGCATTGATCTTCCCGGAAAATTTTGAAATCTATAGCTGAACAATGACGGTGAAATTTGGGTTAGAGGTACGAGGAACAAATTGTTACTTTATAGCTTATCAATTATTTTTATTTATTAATATAAATAAACAAGTAAATAAAGAGTTATTTCAGAAGGTCAAAGTGTGTTTGCAAATTTATTTCGCTCATACAATATACGAACGATTTTAAATATAAATTTTAATTTATATTATCGCTCTTCCTAAGTGGGTTTAATTATTATTATTATTATTTTATGTGTGTGTGTGTGTGTGTGTGTGTGTGTGTGTTTGTGTGTGTGTGTGTGTAATTGTGTGTGTGTGTGTGCGTTATTTTTTATAGGAGCTTGCCTCAGAAGGACAGTGTAGTCAATACCCGATAATTTATTTCGCAACTAATAAATTTTTTGGTTAATATTCGTTTTAACGTCCCTTTCGTTTTCGATAGAAAAAGTCCATTTTCTGCTATTTTCAACCAAAACAAGAATACTTTATTCTATACTAATTTTGGGGGAAATTCCTATTTATTGAGATATTTATTTTCGAAATTATTAAATTTTGGCGCCATTATTCACTAGTCAAACCATCTCGTCTCGTGACGTATGTAGTCAGGTTATTATCATTAGCCAATCAGCGGCTGCCCATTGTTACGTGATTCTCTCGCGCAGGTCCGGTGGCTGAAATTTGAATTCAACAGTCACTTTAGAATGGCTATCTGTGGTGGAAGCTCCCAGTCCGAGTCGGACGTCACCTAGGCCTAGGTTAGGGGTACTACTTACTTTTCCGGGTCTCGAATTCATTATGGGGTACCCATGCCCGGTTAGGTTAATTGAATGCCCGGTTAGGTCAACTGTATGCCCTTGACAATTGGTTAGGTTAAGTTGTGTTATTTTCGTTAGTTTTAACTGTACGCTTTTGACAATTGGTTAGGTTAGATTACTTTTGCCGTGAATATTTCTGATGAAAATAGGTTTTTCTGGTGTATTTCATGCGGAAAACATATTTTTTCTGGTGTATTTTTGTGTATTTTCTTCAAATCTGACTTTCATTTTCCAGTAAACAGCCTCATGTTTTTGTCCTTTTGGAGGCTATGTCAGATCGTCATTTCCTCAAAAATGGAGAGCTTTCCGAGGAAATGAAGGTCAGATTTGAACAGAACGTCAAAATACACCATAAAAATATGTTTTCATGTCAAAAACGACGGGGCAGTTAAAACGAATCTTTACCGATTTTTTCTTGATTTTATTTTTTGACGAATTTCTTTCCGCGACTGTACATAAGAATGGAATGTATAACTGACGCTTGAATCACCCTTTCTTTCAACTTATAGTTTAACACCATATTTTCTTATTTATTGCCCTAACCCTTTTCTAACTAACTTTTATATTGAGAGAAATATCTTCTTATTCCAGTCTCATCATACTTTGTGATTCAAGAGTCTTCCCGTTTTATTGACTACTATTTTTCAACTGGAGCACAACGCATATTATTATATTTGATCACATTACTGTATTTACTCTATCTGAATCTAATATATTCAAAGACAACAAATTTATTAAACTTCGAGTGCAAAATTCATAAAATCACCAATTAAAATTAGCAAAATATAATTATAACTGCGTTTTTGTCAATAGAACAATTATTGACTTAAAGTAGTTGAAACAGACTGGCATTTTAATGAAAAGCATAAACTTCAGCGTTCCAATTAGGACCTTTATTTATGAAATGATGCATCATCTTAAAATTAGGCGAAACATACAGTATATTATGCATGCACAAAATGATTAGTAATTAGGAGGGGAAAGAGAATAGAGAAACAAATTAACAAATTAAGAGCAGTGTATATATTATATATATATATATATATATATATATATATATGTTTGAATCCTCCGTCTATGGCCCTGGAGTGGTTCGAATCGACGGGGGTTCTGGTTGGGAGGCAGCAACGGATATTTTTCGCGATAGTTTTCTTCTATAACATTGTAATTTTTTTCTCATTTCTTTTTTCTCTTTCTATAATACTCTGATACTTTCTCTGAAGGTTCGTCGATTTTCTTTTTATAACTTATTGGGAACTATTTTCTCTACTTTATTTTACTAAGTTCTCTGACGACAGTAAACTCGAAGGGGAAAAATAAAAAGTAAAAAGTTTCTCTCACTGTAATTTACTTCTAAAAATGTACAGGTAGTGCTGTGAATTTACAGGGTTAGAGGTTCGACCTCTTTCGACCATGGCTCAGGCCGGAATCTAAAAAAATTAAGGAGGCAAGGGGCCTCTGCCCCCTCCTCGCAGCGAGGCTGCTAACAAGGGAGTCTCGTAGTAGTGACCAAAGAAGAGTGAAGTAATGAAGTGAAGTTAATTTTACAATTACATGTATCATATAAGTCTAAATGTTGGGGAATACAGTTGAAGGTTAAGTTTCCCCCCTTTTAAACACATGATCAGATGAAAGATTCCAAATAAAAATTTAAAAAACAAAATAAAAACTATCGTATTTTCGCCGAGTATACATTTCTGAAGGCGATATAATTTCGTAGTAGTACATCAGTACAATCTAAGTACATCATTGAGTACGTTGTAATTTTGGTTCATTACAATTACGATTACAATTACCAATTAATTCATATTCACTTAGTATCGTTTAATTACACTTCCATTTAAAGTACATTACATTATATTAAATTATTACATTTAATTACAATTTTATTAAAGTACATTACGTCGTTTACAATTCTTACAGTGTTTTTATATTTATATATGGTTATTATATATGGTTATTAGATATGGTTATTAGTACAACACAAAGTACATGGGCACATACGGTATATATTCATATATACATGACACACATGATTTAACATAACGCATGATAATGTGTTATAAATTGAAATTAGAGCGACAGGAGATTTTTCTTTTTCAGATGTTCGATTTATGCTGATTAGCGGAATTCGATCACTTGCCTAAGCGTTTTCGAGTTCATTGCCGGAGGCGAAATAATAAAAAAATAAAAATAAAAAGAATACACGTGAACGTATGTACATGTACGTAACTATGTACATAATCATGAACATCAGGGGACAAGTACGAATGCACAAAGTATTGTACACATATGGGTAGTCATACAATAGGTTGACAATGATAGACAATAGGTAGCTGAATGAATGAGTAATAAAATTAACAAAAGATAAAGGTCAAGAAAGGACATGGATGTACGAATGAACAACGTATAAATAATAGGAGGATTTAAAAGGAACGATAGAGAAAAAGAGTGGTAATAAGGACTAAGTACACTACTGGTTAGATGCAAGACAATCATAATTAATTATAGTAACTTCTATAACAAATGAAAAATGGAAATATGGATACGACTAAACCATATAAATGGTAGATCATATGGTTGACACAAACAAAAATAGAAAGTAACAAAGAGTTTTTATCCAAAATCGCATCAGGCGAGTTTGGTTCTCATGTAAAAATGAATATGGATTATTCATTGTTCATTTTCACACACACACATATATGAATAGAAACGACATAAGTGTTAAGGAACGTCTCTGCACACGAGGAGGAGAGATAACGAATAATGAAAAATGAGGCGAACCGCCCGGGAATCGAACCCAGGGCCTTCCAATTGCAAACCCACAAGGAAAAAGAAAACGATTCCAAGGCCTTTCGTGTATTCAAAGCTACACCTCGTCAGGGAATGAAGTTAAAAGGCGAGAAGCCCATATATATATATACAACGTACAGGAAAAACAAAACAATTAGCACATACTTAACAAGGGTTAATGAGAGGCAAAAGAATTTTAACATGATATCGTCAATTTTATAAGTCCCCGAGCTGTTATTGAATTGTTTTTAAAATGAATAAATGCACATTCTAGAATATTTCGTTCTATTATATCTCTTTTTTAACAGCGCTTTAGAACTATCCCACTTGATGCTATGGTTACATCTATACATATGGTTAAATAAAGCATTGGAAGTACTAGCTGTTCTACAAGCATATTTATGCTGTTTTACCCTAATATCTAACGTTTTACCGGTTTGGCCTATATATACTGAGTTACATTGTGCACATCCGATCGAATACACACAACCAACAACATTATCAGGGCTATTCTTTATTAGGCGTGATTTAACAGTATTATTATACTTAAAGATTACATTAATGCCAATTGCTTTAAGTACAGTTGGAAGGTATTGAAATTAACATGGTAAGGTAGGCTAAGGATATTTTTACGCTGAAATTCCTTTACAATTACATTATTATAATACCTATTCTTGGCTTTCTTAAGACAGTTATCTAAAAATGAAATAGGATAACATAATTTAGTACCAATATTCATGATATTGCATAACTCGGAATCTAAAAATTCAGGACTGACAACTCTCAATGCTCGAAGAAACATAGCAGAGAAAATAGAGGATTTAATCGAAGGATGATGGTCAGAATAAAAATGCACGTAAGAGTTATTATTAGTAGGCTTACGGTAGACTTCATATTTGAACTGATTAGAGCATCTCCAAATTTTAGATCAAGAAAAGATAGGCTTCCCTTTTTCTTTTCAACTGTAAACTTAATAGATGGGGCTAAATTGTTGAGCCTACCAAGAAATAAGTCCACATCCAAATTATTAGGCCAAAGGCATAAAATATCATCTATATACCTGTACCAAACCAGGTTAAAATTAACAATCGTAGGCAAAATTCTACTTTCAAAAGTGAGGTGACTTTAGCAAAAGGTTGTGTGTATAGTGCTTTTAATACGAAGTTGAATCGAATTATCCTTTGAGGTTTGAAAAACCCTAAAAACACTGAAAAATAATGATTCATTACATATTACTAAAGCGGACAAATCCAATTCGATCGTCATCATGGACAAAAACAGTTATGTTGAAAAGTTGAATACATTATTAAGTGATCGTGACACGTACAAACCTCTAAATAGAGACCCATTGGAGGATGTTAATAAAATGTTTAACAGAAAATTAAGAGAAATATTAAAAAATAACTATAATGGGCTTTCACAGCAGTTTCTTAGTATTAATTCGTCACTACCATATCTGTACGGCTTAGTAAAAACACAAAGTTAATAATCCATGAGGCCTATTGTTAGCTCAGTGGGCTCCGTAACCTATAAGCTATCGAAATGGTTAGTTAGTTTTATTAACACCGTTAGTTGGCTCTATTTCTGAGTCACATATTGTAAATAGCATGGATCTTATTGACAAACTGAAGTTCCCTAATGACCCTAATTTCAAATTGGTAAGCTTCGATGTATGCTCGCTATTCACAAAAGTCCCTGTTGATGACCTACTTGATTTCGTAAAAGATAAGATTTCTGAATATTCTTTCCCTGTTAAACACAACACTCTTATTGAGTTAATTAAGCTGTGTGTCAAAGATTGTAAATTTCAGTTTGAAAATAAGTTTTATGTTATGTCGTTTGGATTGGCTATGGGAAATCCCCTTTCACCTGTACTAGCTAATTTATATATGGATTTTTTGAAAGTAGAATTTTGCCTACGATTGTTAATTTTAACCTGGTTTGGTACAGGTATATAGATGATATTTTATGCCTTTGGCCTAATTTGGATGTGGACTTATTTCTTGGTAGGCTCAACAATTTAGCCCCATCTATTAAGTTTACAGTTGAAAAAGAAAATGAGGGAAGCCTATCTTTTCTTGATCTAAAAATTTGGAGATGCTCTAATCAGTTCAAATATGAAGTCTACCGTAAGCCTACTAATAATACTCTTACGTGCATTTTATTCTGACCATCATCCTTCGATTAAATCCTCTATTTTCTCTGCTATGTTTCTTCGAGCATTGAGAGTTGTCAGTCCTGAATTTTTAGATTCCGAGTTATGCAATATCATGAATATTGGTACTAAATTATGTTATCCTATTTCATTTTTAGATAACTGTCTTAAGAAAGCCAAGAATAGGTATTATAATAATGTAATTGTAAAGGAATTTCAGCGTAAAAATATCCTTAGCCTACCTTACCATGTTAATTTTCAATACCTTCCAACTGTACTTAAAGCAATTGGCATTAATGTAATCTTTAAGTATAATAATACTGTTAAATCACGCCTAATAAAGAATAGCCCTGATAATGTTGTTGGTTGTGTGTATTCGATCGGATGTGCACAATGTAACTCAGTATATATAGGCCAAACCGGTAAAACGTTAGATATTAGGGTAAAACAGCATAAATATGCTTGTAGAACAGCTAGTACTTCCAATGCTTTATTTAACCATATGTATAGATGTAACCATAGCATCAAGTGGGATAGTTCTAAAGCGCTTGTTAAAAACAGAGATATAATAGAACGAAATATTCTAGAATGTGCATTTATTCATTTTAAAAACAATTTCAATAACAGCTCGGGGACTTATAAAATTGACGATATCATGTTAAAATTTCTTTTGCCTCTCATTAACCCTTGTTAAGTATGTGCTAATTGTTTTGTTTTTCCTGTACGTTGTATATATATATATGGGCTTCTCGCCTTTTAACTTCATTCCCTGACGAGGTGTAGCTTTGAATACACGAAAGGCCTTGGAATCGTTTTTCTTTTTCCTTGTGGGTTTGCAGCATATATATATAAGATTATATATATACACACACACACACACACACACACACACACATATATATATATTATTATATATATATATATATATATATATATATATATAATATTATATAAGAGCAAACTGGATATAGGAGACTCTTCAAAGATATCAAAGTCTTAAGCTAAATAGAATCAGATAATTCCAAGTGATCATTTTGAATTGAGATAATGATATTGTTATCGCTTCTTGCTTACTCTGGGTTCGTACAGTTCGAGGTCCTTACTGATTATTTTAACCAATTTACACTAACCTTTTACTTCTCTTTTATAAAACGAACTTTGAAAATATCAAAAGGTGAATAATTAACTCTAAATAATAACTAATTTATTCCTTAACTGAATAAATAAGTAATCCTAATGAGAAACCTAAACTCATTTTCGGACAGTACGTATACAGTAGTTTGTGAATACCACACAATAACATTTACGAGTTCAAACTGATTCAGGAGACTGTTGTAAGTAGCATGGGCGCAAAAGGAGAGAGTGCAATGCAATTGAAAATGTTGATCAATGTTGCATAATTTATGCAACAAAGGGGAGGAGGAATGTTGCAAGATGTTATGCAATAAATGGGGAGGGGGGAATGTTGCAAGAGCAACAAGGGTTATGCAAATTGGAGGCGGAGTTATCTCCCAAGAGAAAGAGAGGAGGAGAGAGAGGAAGAGAGGTGTTCGCCTGGCAGGAGCCAAGCGCCCGTTGTCTTAATATGTTCCTAATCAGCCAGCTGGCTTACTCAGCGAGTTGGCTTATCTGGCTGAGCTGCCAGATTGCGCTATTTATTTAATTAAAGCATATATTGTGGCTTAACCAGCCAGTTGGTTTATTTGGCTGAGCTGCTGATTGCGCTACTTATTTAATTAAAGCATATATTCTGACTTAACCAGCCAGTTGACTTAGAAGACGTAAATGGCTTGTTGAGGTCTACATTACTGAGTTGCCAGATTGCGTTTATTTATTTAATTAAAGCACATTCTGACTGAAACAGCCAGTTACTTAGAAGGCGTAATTGTCTTGTTCAGGTACACATTATTAGGGTTGCCAGATTGTGCTATCCAGATATATTTGGCAGTTGGTTTAGAAATCCGTTTTAGAAGGTAGCCATTTATGTAATTAAATGCCGTGTACAACCAAAAGAATTAAATAAAACACCATTACATCATTCTGTTTATTTAAACGAATTAATAGATTCAATTTCACGAAATATATAGAAAATAAATATACACTGGAATATATATGATCAAAAATAATAACAGCATAAGAAATACGAACGATGAATATATAATCAAAATAAATATAGAATGAAATATATATGATCAAAAAATAATAATAGCATAAGAAATACGAAAGAGAAATATATAATCACTAATATACAAAACGTATAATCAATTGCATATTAGTGCAAGAAATACTGTATGTATATATATATATATATATATATATGTATATATATATATATATATATATATATAAGTGCTTTGTACCAAAGCTCAGGATATTTCGAAGAATCTAAACCTTTTAAATATGCATCCAGCTGTAGACCATTCTCGCTTTGTTCATTTCTACATTCGATAAATCCGTCGAGCAGGACAGTGTATGCGTATTCAAGAACCGTTTCAAAATAAAATCATATCCGTAACACGAGCGTCTAATATAGGCTTTAGCTTGCGGAATCCGACGATTTCAAACATTCTGTCGAGGATGAAACGGTGGAGGGACAAGAACGTTATTATCAGATGCATTCTTCCACAACAGTCGTATATCAATGCATGGTTGTTCGTTATTTATACACAACGTGAAAACAACGGCATATGAGGGGGCGTCACTAATCTGCTCTCTTCTTGTACTTGAACCTGCGGGTATTTTATAACGGTCCTCTCCCCACTTCTCAACTATCACAAAGACTCTATTCATCTCAACACTTAAATAAATAACATTACGTTTACCAGAGTTTGCTTGCCTGCAAATCGTTTCAAGTACATAGTTAACGGCACAGGTTTCACGCCTGAACACGCGCAATGACTTCGTCAAGGAGACATCGTACGAGGCGAGGCGTTGAGAATGCTTTTCAAAGGAAGTTCCATCATATTCGCGCGTGTAGTCGGTTCAAGCTCTGAGATGACTATGAGCCACAGGTGGACGGATCGGCTCGACGGGCGGAGTGAGTCACGCTGGTGAAATGTGTACGGGTTTGTTCCAACTCGTGTGTTTCACGAGGTACACGGGTGGGCGGCTAGCTGGGGGGAGCGAGTCACACCATAAACTGCTGAAGCGTTTACAGGCTTGTTCGAACACTTGTGGCCCTGGACAAACAGAATTTTCTGTTACATGAAGCAATACCGGCTTTAATGTTTTGTCACTCACTGGACGTTCATTTCTACAAACTAAACATCTTCACAATCCGGTGCACTATTTGAGAGAAACATATACCCATATTTATCCATTTTGTTTAACAAGCGATACTCGTCTCTAAAGTCTGTTAAAAACTCACAGCCCATTAGCCACAAACTTACTACAAACCTCATCATGATATACAGGGTGTCCCATAAGTCCGGCATCGTAGGAAAAATAATAAAAAAAGGCAAAACAAAAGCTTTTATTTACAGAACGTGCTCAATATGTCCACCATTGTTTTCAATACACAAATTCAAACGTGATGCCCAGTCAGCAAGCACAAGGTGAATGATGTCAAGAGTAATGGTGTTACATGCCCCAATAATGCGCTGCCGCAAATGTTCAACACTCCTAATTTTCTCTGCGTATACCAGCGCTTTCAAGTGGCCCCAGAGATAAAAATCTAGTGGCGTGAGATCCGAGCTTCTAGCTGGCCATTCCACAGGCCCTCGACGTCCTATTCAATGACCAGGGAATTGTTGGTACAGGTATTCCCCTACTTGGGTGCTGTAATGTGCAGGAGCGCCATCTTGCTGGAACCATGTTGCGAAATTTCCTTTTTCGTTCAAGACACTGGGAAATGCTTCTTCCTTGAGCATACGTAGGTAGGTGCCTCCAGTGCAATGTTCATCGAAAAAGAGGGGGCCTATGATGCGATCCTTCCAAATGCCACACCATACCATCACCCGAGATGCACCTTGTTCCTTTGAAGAGGTATTCCAGTGAGGGTTGTTTTGAGACCAGTAGCGGGTGTTCTGTCGATTTACCTCACCATTTTCATAAAAAACAGCCTCGTCACTGAACAGAATGGTGGACGGGAAATTGGCATCCCGAGCATAAATTATTGTTTGTAGAAATTGAAAAATATAAATTTCTCCTATGATGCCGGACTTATGGGACACCCTGTATATTAATATAGTGGTAAAAATACTTAAGATTCTCCATTATGACAATATTTACATTCTCAACCGTAGGGTACGAGTAGTCGGTATGATGTAACATGACATAATATCGCTTGTCACTATCCATAACCATTGCTTATCTTCTGAACGTGTTGCTTCTTCTACTTCACGGTATATGTGAGCCTTTATAAAGGTTAGGTCTACAACATACTTCAATACATCGTTTGTACTACGAAATCCTACAATGCCCTCGCCAGAATACCCGTAGAGTATTTGAACATTTTGGTCCTTCGCACGACTCAATGTAGCCTTAAAAGTATTAAAGGAGGGGGGAATAGGGAGTTTTTCAGTATCCACCACATGTTGGCACTTTGCCGAATACCACTTCATAAACGTTGAACACGCAATATTAAAGGTAGCCATTACTATTTTTCGTCTACGCGGGAGAATACACGTCTGAGCTCAAGGGTATGCAGAGGTCACCTGAGCACGCAGGGATAGAGATATGCTCAGGTAGTGGCAGGTGTCACGTACTGTACACACACACACACACGCACGCATGCAAAGAAAATATACGTGATAAATAACATAACGTTAACAATACACACACACATTATATATATATATATATAAATACAAGCAAGGATTAAGATAACCAAAGGGTACGGTATCATAGGTACGAGGCACCTGGTAACGCTTCTTATAGGTGTTACGGCATACCTTCGTGCCCCTAAGTTCTTTCACGCCCCACAGTTTCTGCTCCCGAAAATTGTGCGTCCCCACAGTCAGTTGGGGTAGCTGGTCGCCCTCATCATCATCCAAGCACACTAGATCCTACAACGAGTCAAAGTTAACGACTCGACGGTTCGTATGGTTAAGCGTGAGACCCTTAGCCTTCACGATATACTTCATATCATCCCCTACCCTCACCCATATCCCATAGGTTTTTGGCCTTGTTGAGATAAAAGAGTCGGCGTATGCGATGTCTCCAACTCATCCTTGATCTTATCAGTCAACTCTCCGAGGAATTCACCAATAGGAGGCATGAATTCACTTCCCTCGCAGTGAATATCACGCAATCTGTGTCAGCGTACAACACCCTCCGTCCAACAGAGTGCAATATGCTGAGCGGAGTCTTGTTGGGCTGAGCGGAGTCGTGTTGGGCAAGAGCGGAGTCGTGTTGGGCGAGCGGAGTCGTGTTGGGCCAATGTATCGAGTGGCGTTCCTCAGGGTTCTGTATTGGGCCCCTTGCTTTTTCTTATATATATTAACGACTTAGATGTCGGCCTAGTCAGTACAGTTTCAAAGTTTGCGGATGACACGAAGCTGGGTGGTAGGGCGATTAATGACGAAGATAGAGGTAAAATCCAGGAAGATCTGAATAAAATCGTTGATGGTCAGTCACATGGCAAATGAGATTTAACTTTGATAAGGGCAAAATTTTGCATATAGGTTCGCGTAACGGTAATTTTGCGTATAGTATGTCAGGGAAAGATTTAACAAGCGTAGAGCAGGAAAACGATTTAGGAGTTATAGTCACTGGTGATTTAAAAGTAGCGAAACAAAGTACAGCAGCGGTCAATAAGGCGAACAAAGTGTTAGGTTTTATAGCTCGAAATTTTGAGTACAAATCGCGCGATATTATAGTTCCTCTTTATAAATCATTAGTTAGACCCCATTTGGAGTACGCGGTCCAATTTTGGAATCCGCATATGCGCAAAGATATAAACAAAATCGAAAGAGTTCAAAGACGAGCAACTAAGATGATTCCGTCGCTTAAGTCAAAGTCGTACGAGGATAGGCTTAAGGAGTTAAAATTGACAACACTCGAGACTAGGAGGCTAAGGGGTGATCTAATCCAGGTCTTCAAAATTATGAATGGGTTCGATAACGTAGATAGAGATAGCTTTTTCGAAATAATTCAATATAATAGGACTAGAAATAACGGGTGTAAGTTGACAAGTAGAAGGTTCGAGACAGCAGTTGCCAAAAACTTTTTTACGCATAGAATAGTAAATAGGTGGAATAGTTTGCCGGTAGAAGTAATTAGTAGCACGTCTATAAACATGTTTAAAAATCGATTAGACGCATATGTTGATAGAAGGGTATAGTTTAAGGTAGTAAAATTAAGGCTTTGTGGTGATAGATCCTACAGCTCAACACAAGTGTTGTGGGATATAGGGAGGCAGCATATTGGGTTAGGGGATACTCTCTCTCCTTACACACCCCATTTAAAGAGATTCCCCAGCCGAGCGGTGCCCCTTAGTACTGTGAGGTATTGAAAAACTCATGATCTTCACTTGCCCCACAAACACCCTTAAATGGGTGCACACACATTTCTACATTACTGTACAGTCTTTACAGCCACACCTACACTTTTTCCTCCTAAGTATATATATTGTAATGTATATGGTTGTAAATTTTGACTTGGTCCGCAATCGATATGGACCGTGACTTATTTTTGGTTGGCAAGGTACTAGTATTGATGGATACCGTAATGAAATTGACTGGATTCTTTGGATCTGATATATTTGCATGTCGGTTATAAATAGATATAGAGTGTAACATATTTGTGGATAGTAGTCTATTATGACTTGATCCTCTGGATCCAGAGATTCTATCTTTAGTTTTAAATCGATAATTAATTAGTTTTAAATTGATAATTATTTAGTTTTGTAAAAATTGGTCGTTGCCAATGTACAGGCAGTTTTTACATAAATTTCTTATGTTCTTGTGGTTCGGAAACCACGTAAAATTGTAGGTCCCCTCCGCCACCACGGAGGACATACACAATACACAATTACGAACACAGTTAGGTAGACCAGCCATGAGTGGATCCTAGGGTCTTTGTTGGTCTGAAACATTATAACATTATAACATTATAAGTATTACCTACATTCACGATCTCCATAAACTCTTTATCGGGAGCGTTGGCATAATCCAGACTTCACTATAACTTTGTGGAAAATGGACGTTCCCTTTTCCGATATTCTGTGCAAATTTCCCCCAAAGACTGTTTAGACACAACTTTGCACTAAAGCGCTTGCCAGGATTCTTAACAATTTGGGATCCGTCAAGCTGTATACCTTCATGGGCACGGTAACGCTGAATATAAGCCGTTTTTTCATCTTCGGTATCAATCCCTCGCGGATATCGTGATGCTTCTACTTTATCCTTCAAAAAAGCGTTTATATATGATGTGAAAAGGTTGGGTAGCTTCTGAAACCTCCACACCTCATGTATCTTCAATATTCTATACCCATGGCGAACGGCTATGGCCAGCTCAGGGCTTGTATATACACCTCTGATCTTACGCTGGTGAGTTGTATGGTTACAATCACCGTTGTTCTCCTCTGCACACTTCACGCACAGGGGAAACATGAGCTTGTGATCTATAACGACGGGTAAGATCGGCATCTATAAATCGCGAGGGGGGAGCATGTCTACGAAAGAGAGTTCAAAGTAGCGCTCATTCAAGTTAGATGAAAACTCCTCGATCGTGGTATGGTGGGACCCACAATTTTTTCAGGCGCACCTACGGAGTACGGAGTGTTCTTCGTCGTAGTAGTGGAGTTTTACGCCCTCCATAGGCGGAAAGTATAGCTTCAATGGGTTTGTACGCCCTCCAAACAAGCTGTCACCGCATTTGAGGGGGTCCAACACCATTGACGTTTGATGACCCTTATTTCTTCACTGTACTGGGCATCTGTTTCCATTCCACACGCAAAGGCTAATATGGAAGTGAGTTACACTCGTGAGGAAAAGTCCTTCAATTAGCCATTGCGTTTTATTCTACCCGCAACTGAAAAAAAAAGGTCCCAAAACGAGACATCAATTTGAACATTTGTTTCAGTTCTAATTTATTACTTTTGTAAATCTAATTTAAAATAAATTTTTCTATGAGACCGGACTTATGGGACACCACGTATTAATATTAAGAACGTACAAATATATAAAAAAAGGGATCTTTTAAACTATTCCCCCCCCCCCCCAGCTTCAGAGAGGGGGGACAACATAGTTTACAAGGTCAATATTCGGGGGGAGATAATTTAACAGGTTTTACTTATCTTATTTACATAATAAAATTTTTAAGATATGTATATAAGATACACATCTTGAAAATT
The DNA here is from genome assembly GCA_023014485.1 of Bathynomus jamesi. Lineage (NCBI taxonomy): Eukaryota > Metazoa > Arthropoda > Malacostraca > Isopoda > Cirolanidae > Bathynomus > Bathynomus jamesi. The sequence goes on along the minus strand of JAJOZX010000026.1, from coordinate 2,285,496 downwards.
CTATTATATTCTATCATATTTCCGGTTTATAGAGAACCATTATTTACATAGGGCAAAATTTGAATGCCCGGTTAGGTCAACTGTACGCCCTTGACGATTGGTTAGGTTTAGTCATGATATTTTCGTTAGTTTTAACGAAAATATTACGACTAAACCTAACCAATTGTTAAGGGCGTACAGTTGGCCTAACTTAGCATTCAGTGAACCTAACCTGGTATTCAGTTGACCTAACTGGGCATTCAATTAACCTAACTGGGCATTCAATTAACCTAACCGGGCATTCAGTTATGTTTGCTACCCTTCGTGCGGGTAGCAAAAATATCCCGCGTTTTAACGAAAATATCACGACTTAACCTAACCAATTGTCAAGAGGGGTACAGTTGACCTAACCGGGCATTCAATAATTTTACCGTAGGTTTCGATATATATATATATATGCCCGGTTAGGTTCATTGAATGCCCGGCTAGGTCAACTGTACGTCCTTGACGATTGGTTAGGTTTAGTCGTGATATTTTCGCTAAAACTAACGCAAATATCACGACTAAACTTAAAAAATCGTGATGTGCGTACAGTTGACCTAACCGTGCATTTAAATTTTATCCTATGTAAATAATGGTTCTCCATTTATTATGTTTGCAATAAATAATAAATTTGTTGTTATTGTTTCGGATCACCTGAAGATCAAGGCCCCAGCCTCAATTACCAAATGATATCTTCGTTAAAACTAACGAAAATATCACGACTTAACGTAACCAATCATCAAGGGGGGTACACTTGACTTAACCGGGCATTCAATTTAATTTATTATTATATTTAGTACTGTAAAGCAAAAACCAAGAATACATGGGGACCGTGATCTTCAGGTGATCCTTGTTTTCTTATCATATTTTGTTTAATTTGCAGAGTTTAAACTTTGGGGGGATATAGTTGAAAAGATCAACATTGGGGTGGCGATTGTTGAAGAGAGTATGTTGGGGGAAATAGTTTAAAAGATTCAAAAAAAGAATTTATATTCTATAAACAGAAATAGAAAAGTAAAACGAGAGCAGGAAAATGAATACTAAATTCTCGGCTCAGTCCAGAGTAATACTTTATTTTTTGTTTTGTTGCTCGAATGGATGTGTCTGAGGTGCATTCCGACATTAACGTCGTTTTTCACATGTAACATTAGAGACTCTGCTTTCTTTTTGATTTCGTTTTGCAATTTATGACTGGCATAAATTCATACTTTCTTATTCTTTTTGCGAACCAAATTCCATCTTCAAAAATAGAATGCAGTAAAATATATACATCACATTAAGTTAAACATAAAAGTTTGGAGAAATATTTTTACCAATGTAAAAGATATATATATATATATATATATATATATATATATATATATATGGTCACCTGAAGATCAGGGCCCCAGCCTTCTTTAGTTAGCCTTATAAGGCTAACTAACGAAAATATCACGACCTAACCTAACCAATCATTAGGTCAACTGTACGCCCTTGACGATTGGTTAGGTTAGGTCGTGATATTTTCGTTAGTTAGCTTTATAAGGCTAACTAAAGAGGGTTGGGGGCCCTGATCTTCAGGTGATCATATATATATATATATATATATATATATATATATTATATATGGGAATGAACTCAGAATGACTCCCTGAGTTTTTTATGATACACACAGACCGTGCATGGAACAAGGAACTCTTCTGGGATAATTAAATCCACTATAGCCCGAATAAGTAATGGTAAATGACAAATACCATAGTTTTTCTTTTTCATGATGCAAGCCCGACGTGGGTACCGGGTCTCTCGCAAAGAGGTCCCATAAATATAGCTTCCCTCACCAGCTATCTGCAAAGCAGATAGGATCCAGCTTTGGGACATGGATCTAGGGTTTAAAGCAGCCTAGCCCCACTACATTTAGAACCTCAATATAAGTAAAAGACTCGTTGCATTCACGTCGGATTGAATAAATCAAAGAAAAAGGGGTAACTATTATATTTTTAGCCAAAACCAAAACTTAAACCTCAACTGGCAGAATTGAGCGTCCACTTTTCAAGGCACATAACATGTCCGTTTCATGATGGGAATGAACTCAGAATGGTTCCCTGAGTTTTTTATGATACACACAGACCGTGCATGGAACAAGGAACTCTTCTGGGATAATTAAATCCACTATAGCCCGAATAAGTAATGGTAAATATAGTGGATTTAATTATCCCAGAAGAGTTCCTTGTTCCATGCACGGTCTGTGTGTATCATAAAAAACTCAAGGGACCATTCTGAGTTCATTCCCATCTTGAAACGGACATGTTATGTGCCTTGAAAAGTGGACGCTCAATTCTGCCAGTTGAGGTTTAAGTTTTGGTTTTTGGCTAAAAATATAATAGTTACCCCTTTTTCTTTGATGTATTCAATTTGACGTGAAGGCAGCGAGTCTTTTGCTTATATTGAGGTTCCAAATGTAGCAGAGCTAGGCTGCTTTAAACCCTAGATCCATGTCCCAAAGCTGGATCCTGTCTGCTTTGCAGATAGCTGGTGAGGGAAGCTATATTTATGGGACCTCTTTGCGAGTGACCCGTTGCCCAACACAAGTGTTGTGGGATATAGGGAGGCAGCATCTTGGGTTAGGGGATACTCTCTGTCCTTACACACACCATTTAAAGAGATTACTCTGCCGAGCGGTGCCCCCCCATAGTACTGTGAGGTATTGAAAAACTCATGAGCTTCACTTGCCCCACAAACACCCTTAAATGGGTGACCCAAAATGGGTGCACACACATTTTACATTACTGTAAAGTCTTTACAGCCACACCTACACTTTTTCCTCCTAAGTATATATATTGTAATGTATATGGTTGTAAATTTTGACTTGGTCCGCAATCGATATGGACCGTGACTTATTTTTCGTTGGCAAGGTACTAGTATTGATGGATACCGTAATAAAATTGACTGGATTTTTTGGATCTGATATATTTGCATGTCGGTTATAAATAGATATAGAGTGTAACATATTTGTGGATAGTAGTCTATTATGACTTGATCCTCTGGATCCAGAGATTCTATCTTTAGTTTTAAATCGATAATTAATTAGTTTTAAATCGATAATTAATTAATTTTAAATTGATAATTATTTAGTTTTGTAAAAATTGGTCGTTGCCAATGTACAGGCAGTTTTTAAATAAATTTCTTATGTTCTTGTGGTTCGGAAACCACGTAAATTGTAGGTCCCCTCCGCCACCACGGAGGACATACACAATACACAATTACGAACACAGTTAGGTAGACCAGCCATGAGTGGATCCTAGGGTCTTTGTTGGTCTGTAACATTATAACATTATGAGTATTACCTACATTCACGATCTCCATAAACTCTTTATCGGGAGCGTTGGCATAATCCAGACTTCACTATAACTTTGTGGAAAATGGACGTTCCCTTTACCGATATTCTGTGCAAATTTCCCCCAAAGACTGTTTAGACACAACTTTGCATTAAAGCGCTTGCCAGGATTCTTAACAATTTGGGATCCGTCAAGCTGAGGTTTAAGTTTTGGTTTTTGGCTAAAAATATAATAGTTACCCCTTTTTCTTTGATGTATTCAATTTGACGTGAAGGCGGCGAGTCTTTTGCTTATATTGAGGTTCCAAATGTAGCAGAGCTAGGCTGCCTTAAACCCTAGATCCATGTCCCAAAGCTGGATCCTGTCTGCTTTGCAGATAGCTGGTGAGGGAAGTTATATTTATGGGACCTCTTTGCGAGTGACCCGTTGCCCACGTCGGGCTAGCATCATGAAAAAGAAAAACTATGGTATTTGTCATTTACCATTACTTATTCGGGCTATAGTGGATTTAATTATCCCAGAAGAGTTCCTTGTTCCATGCACGGTCTGTGTGTATCATAAAAAACTCAGGGAACCATTCTGAGTTCATTCCCATATATATATATATATATATATATATATATATATATATATATATATATATATATAAATTACGTTATTTAGATTAGGATGAGTGTTGCCATTCACAACTGAAAATGTGACCACAACTGAGACTGTGAAGGTATGGCAGGTTTATGCTGTAGCTAGCAACACAGCTCTGTATATGTGTGTGCGTGTGTGTGTTTGTGTGGTTTGTGTGTGTGCAATTTTCGGCCCTGATGGAATTCCTTAAAACCAGAAATTTAATCGTTCGAAACTGTCCACTGAAATTGAATAGAGTTAGGTTAGGATAAGTTACAATTACGTTTGGTGAAGATGTAAAAACAGACTAAATAAAGTATATGTTACCCACATTTTGTTCACCAAATTGAACGTGTTCTCTTTTGTAACGAAAGTTTTTAGGTTACTGGAGTCGTCCGTCCGATCTGCAGAATTGGATCAAAAGGTATACGCCGATGTTTGCAGTGACGTTACGCTACGTTAGGTCCGTTAGATATAATTTAAAGTGTAATTTATAATTAAGCATTAGGATTAAAAGAATAAACTTTTCAGTTCAGAAAAACCATTTGCTAAATCAAACTTAAACAATCGATATTTTCAAGAGTTCACTAATTAACCCTTTCATGCCGGGTGGGCGCAAATGAGACCATCAAATTTTATGAGATTTTAGTCATTCTGGAGATATAACACAAGTGTTTTTTTGTGGCATGAAAAGTAAACGAAAATCGGGTTTGAAAGGGTTAAAGGCAATTAATATAACTGACTGGCAGTGATTTTATTTCTCTGATGCCACATCATCTCACTGACGCTGAAATTTATTCGTAAACATTAAATATTAATATATTCCAGAATAAATAATATATAATATATATATATATATATATATATATATATATAGAGGTCTACAGGAATTCCGGTTCCTGTTGGTCGGAATCCTGGCCATGTGAGTTCCGGTTTCGGTCGGAACTCTGTCTGATATCCGGCCAATCTGGAATCATTCAGTTTTTAATGATATTAAATAAAAAAAACAGAATGAAACTAGAATTATTTCTAAACAGATTTTGATATATTTATGCAAAGTCCTTAGCCATTCCTTTGGCTACTTGCATGCATCAAATAACCAATGAAATATATGATAAAACGCTCAACTTTTCCTTGCTAGGCAGTTTTTTATATTGTTTTTTATAATACATGTACCTCATTATCCCCAATATTCCAATCTGTTATCATTTCTTTAATTTTTTTACCAATATATATATTTTCTGCTGTATGGCTATCTCTAAAGCTGCTGATTTGTAATGTTGCACTTTCTGCATTGAATTCTTCAGTCACCCAATGTCCCGAAAAGCTTAAAAAGCTTTCATTATTGTACGAACATGTCCATGCGTCTGCAGTCAAAGATATGTATTCAGCATTGCTAATTTCATTAAGTATTTTATTTTTTACTCTAGCGTATATGTCTGGAATAACCCACTCACTAAAATATCTTCTAGAAGGTAGGTTGTACTGTGGAGCCAAATGATCTATCAATCTTTTACATCCCTTATCCTCAACTAAAGAA